>CM076598.1:600000-904959 GCA_038502835.1 Octonoba sinensis | reverse complement strand
TGTTTTACGGAATGAATCCTACTAGTAGCTTCTGCACCAATGAAAAAAAGGTTGCTAATAGAAGAAAACACTATCAAACATGTTTTCTTGCGAGCAAAAATCATCTCTCATTAACGTATTTTTGTTTTCATTAAGCTGATATTCACCACCATCAAGTAATGTATCCATTATCTACAGTTAAAAATTAAGTACAGTTGAGATGCTTTGTATGTGAAAAGGAAAGCGATCTTTGTCAATCACTTCATTCAATGTAGAAAGAGAAAGTATGGATATAGGGGTGGAGAGGGGACCTTTTCTTTTCTGTCCGATCGTCACAAAGGACCTAAAGCCATAAAAAAACACCTGCACTATGATTTCAATCTTTTAGCGCAATACAAGTTTGTTCATGTCTTGCAATGCTGCAGGAATTATAACTTTCGGAAAATGTACCCTGAATGTATACATTCTCTTCAACTGTGATGTATACTGCATTCTAATTGGTTAACTTTTAGCTTCTATATTTCTTGAAAGAAAATGCTACAAGGACTGGAAAGTGAAAAGTCACATCGCTTTCTACACTTGCTTAGTAAAGATGAATTTTTGTTCTGCTCTTTTTTAAAAGCGTTTCTCAGTTCCTTATAAGCTCAACCATGGATTTTTCAAGAATCAATTATCAATCTACTGAATCTCCTGCTAGGGTAAGTTGAATATACCTTTTATTATCACTAATTTGTATTAAAAATATTATTATTATTTTTTAATATCATTTAAATGTAATACTTTAATAATTCCCTTTGCATTTAAAGTAATCCCTTTTTAAGTATTAATTTTTTAGCGCTATCATTTTATAATTAATTTTTTTGTTAATATGAAATAGTTCCTGCGTGAATGCTAAGTGAAAACATTAAAAAGATCGAAAAAGAATCTTTCTAAGTCGAAAAAAAAAATAAATACAAAATAGGATGTAAATAGCGACAATAAATTTAATTCATTATACATTATAATTATTTTTTTGTTAATATTTAATGCTCGAATTCAAAAACATTAGAAAAAAAAAATTCTAAGTTCCAAAATAGTTCCCTTTTCTGCTCATAGATGGCGCTACAATCGGCTTTACATTAAGTCTTAAACTGAAACTAAAAAGTGTTGCCTTTCCCAAACTATAAATTTTTGAAAAACAACTCAACTCTACTCGAAAAATGCCTGAGGGCATACAACTTAACTCTACTCGAAAATGCCTGAGGGCAAAAACAACTCAACTCCACTCGAAAAATGCCTGAGGGCATACAACTCAACTCCACTCGTCTAACGCCTGAGGGCACGCCTGGGGGTATTGGGAGGCTGATCGGCCACGCCCCCTGATCCGCGATCCGCCTCTTGGGGCAGAACTGTCCTTTTTCACCTACTTCCATTTTGCATGGAGTGGAAGTATCAAGTAAATTAACTGAAGATGCTGTAAAAAGTGTGGTCTGCTAGTTTTATCAGATTCCAGTTCAGCAGCCAAAAAATCACTCTCTGAGAAAATATGTTTATCAAAAGGGAATATTGCTATTAAGTCGTAAATAATGACTTCATGATCTGAAAACAGATTAGCCTGTTGTTAGACCAACAGTGGTAGCCCGTTTTTAAACCATCTAGTACTTCAAGTTGATGTTGTCTGCAGCCATTACTAAGCAAACAAATAGATAAAAAAAAAGTGCCCTGCAAGAAGCTCATGTCATCTACTTTGGTGTGGGTAGAAGTCACTATCCTCAATAACTGAGAAAGAGAGAAATTATATTTCACTTACTTTGAAAAGTTTTGAGTTCCTGAAAAGTAGGTTTTTCTAATTAACTAGTTTTCACTAAAACACGTGGTTTAACAGTCAAGGTCATTTGTTCGCTAAAATTTTGTCACTTCCTGTTGCTCCTTTTGGGGATTATTCTTATGACTCCTCGAAGTTACGACTGCTCCCAGACTACTTCCAGGTAGCCCGTATTTAGACCCTAGCATATTTTTGGACCAGTTCCTTTACGGTACATGTTAGAGGGCTCCTAACAGCAAGTTATTCTATGATTATCCTGTATATTATTTCAATTTTATAAATTTTTGCTCCATGATCACAGTGAATTAATTGAGACCTGCTTTAACTCATTAGCTGTAGCACCCCCCTTTTTGGGATTTTAGAATTTTACGTGCACCATTCGGCGTAAAAATATATTTGATATGCCAGACAGTTTAGTGTCATTCTATACATATATATGAGTCAATATTTTGTGCAGTAGAAAATGTGTATTCTGTGTTTTGCTGCCTTACAGCAAAGGAACAAATTTGAAATTCGCCTGAAAGTTGAACATAATTATTATATTTGAAGCATTATTTTTTGTTTTGGTTTCTATATTTTATAATGAAATGCCGTACATAAATAGAGGTTACAGTAACGATTTGTTATATACTCATTCTTTTATTTATTGAAATGATTTTATTAATCATTTTGTAACGGTATCCACCTGGCCCTCTTTTTCAAAAGTACTAAGTATTTACAAAACAGAACGTAATTTGAAATTACACTATTAGGTAATTATTCATAAATGATGTCACACTTTCTTCAATTCTCCCCCCCCCCCTTTGTCACATGTCACGCTATATTACATTAGCATAAAATAAGTTTAATTTGCTGAATTTAAATGCTTTTATAGAAATAAAAATGTACGATGTCACACTTCTTGTTACCGCTCCCCTCTCCTTGTCGCAAGCTGTCACACTTTATTGAACCCTTCTCCCCCGTCTTGAAGCGGGACATCATTTGTGAATGACCCTTTACGCAATTTTTCGTGCCATATGTAACCCCTATCCGGCCAAAAGCTAAAAACTAAATAAATGAATCAATAAAAAAGTAGTTAATGGGTTAAGCAGTTACTTCATTGAGCTGAAAGAAGAAAATTCTCTGTTCGGCATTCTTGTTTATTGCAAGGAGTTTAGCATTTTTTTCTTCGTCTGAAAATTTTGGACTTAAGTGAAGAAAGTACTGTTAATTCTTCACAGTGGTTACATTATGCGAATTGTTTTGATTGTAGTGTTTAATGTATGGATAAAATATCTTTATATAACTGTTGGAGACCGTAAACATCCAAAAAGAAAATTTATAAGTACATAATTGCCGAAAGTAGATGTCAAAAAACTCTTAGTTGAAAACAAATGTGCTTGCTTACCTCGGATTTGTTGTGATTATTTATAATAGTATCAGCTTTCTCAGTAAATATATCTGTGCCATAGACCCCCAAGTATCCAAAAGCATTTTCATTGTTCTCATGAAAATCAAGTCCATATGTATGGAGGGTCTAGAATCAGTAAGAAAAAAATATATATATACATAATTTAAAAATTAATATAAACTGAAATGTAATAATGCAAAAATACATAAACAACACTGTGATAAAAAGAACAAAGAATTAAAACAATTGGAAAAACACCAAGAAGATGTGCTGCTCGTTTTTTCAATTCTAAGAAATTTCTTCATTTGCACTTGTTTTTTTTCAATTTTTGTATTTACATTTATCAACCTACCCAAATATATTTTTTGTATGTAGGCATAAGTTCTGTTCAAACAAATTCATGAACTTTTTGAACAGCGCCAATGAGTAATTGAAGGTACACAAAATAGCATTATATTTCGTAGAATTTAACAAATGATGCCCCTGTGTTCTACGTTTAAACGATATTGTGCTGGTATTTTCATACCCTGGTCTGTGATGCAAAATATTTGTGAAGATGTTTCTTTTCGTTTTAACAATTTTAATGCCCAGTAGTTCTATGGCATGATTAATGTGGTTAATACTATAACTAGGCCTCATTTATGCTAACACTAATACGTTTGATTCTTGCTTTTATTTTTTATTCGTTTTGTCATAAAAGATTCGTTTTGTCAGAAATTTATGAGAGATGATAATGTACTAATCGTGTTATTAAAATATTTACACGCTTTACATTTCCGCAGTAGCGTCACTGCAGGGGGGAGGGGGTACGCCCCGGGGGACACCCTATTGGGGGGTGACCAACAAAATGAGATAAAACGTAAAAAATAAATAAAAATTATGCACAAATTTTTGCAAAAATTGCCGGCACGTATTTCGAGGTTGCAAGGAACCCCTTTTTCAATGCAAAAGAAGTGAGCTTTTATGTGAAAAACATCCAACTGATCCAGCATCAGTTGGATTCTCTATACCTAAGGCTTCGGCTAAAAGGTGCAAGGGTGTCCGATGGAGAAAAGTTGGATTCTCTTCAGTTTGGCAACTCCAGTTTCAGTTGGATGTTTTTCATCTAGAAGCTACTTCTTTTGTATTGAAAAGGGCTCCTTGCAACCCCGAAACACGTGTTTGCAGTTTTTGAAAAAATTTGTGCGCAATTTAAGTTGATTTTTAATTTTTACTTCCTAGCACAAAGGTTTACATTTTATTTCGAGATTAAAAGTTTATGAGAAATACGGAACTTAAATAATACAATTTTACTGATGCTATTTCAACGCATAACAGAAAAAAAGTAGTTTACGGAAAGGTACACTAAATAAATAATAACATACAATTTCTTAAGATTTTTTTTCCCACTATTGACCGTAATATAAACTACAAAACTACAAGTTTATCCAACACAATGTTTTTTCTCTTTTGGGTGGGTGGGAGGAGTGACACCAAAAATCACCGCTCCGGGTGGCAAACATGCGTTTATTTAGGCATCTATCCCCCTATGGCGTCTATCGCACACTTACCCTATACTAAATTGATGTAAATTATAACAGAGGGAAAAAAAGGGTTTTTTTTTCGTATAGTCTCATTTATAAAGAGGTTTCAAACGGAATAAAACACATTGCTTCCAAATTTCATCTCAAAATATTGGCAGCTTGAGGGTTCCATATTTCAAATGAATGAAAAATACTAAAAAGAATTAAGAAAAAGCGAAGAAAAGAAAACGTGTGTTTTCAATATCAAAGTTTGAAGCGATGTAGTTTATGTAATGTACCCCTCAAGAGGACAAAAGACAGATTTTTTGGGCTTTTAGTTTTTGTGTTATTGATTTTTGAAAAAAAAAAAAAAAAAATTGCACAAATTGGATAACACGTTAACATTTTTAAAGCGAAAAACTACTTTCTTACTAAAGCTAGGCAAAATGTGCCGCAGTAAGTGTATTTTACTTCTTAACTCGACATGGTAAAATTTAAACAGGTAATTTCTTATCTTAGATCATAACGTAAAAAAGAAATTTCTTACATAAAATCTGTAGGAAAACTGCACTTCTTACAAATCTTATGTAAGAAATGCAGTTTTCATTGGTTACTGAAAATTCCGTACTCCCTGCTCATAGTGCGTATAGAAATCTTCTTTCCCTGTCCAATAGCCAAAAAACGAGTCAAATCCTCTTTTGACTGGTAGGTATTCCTCTTTAAAAAATCCTAAGTGCCACTGACAAAGAAAAAATAACATTAATGGAATTACTACCTTGATGAAAAATTAGTGTATAAAAATTGAAATTTTTGCTAGTGAGATACTTAAATTGAGTCAGTGAGAAGCAAAGGGATGAAAAGTGACCAAAAAACGATTCTGAGAAAAACGCGTTCAAAGTTTGGATCTTATGGAACCGTTTATGTTATTTTTTTTTCTAAATCAAGGGCGTAATCAGGGGGGGTTTTGGGGGTTCAAACCCCCCCCCCCATTGGGTATTTAGTTATTTATTCATTTTTGTTCCTCGACTTGATGGAAATTATGTCAAGTTAATCGGGTTGTGGGCTTGGAATTTTTTTTTTTTTAGCTTCGTGTGAACAACATAGGAGACAAGCTGTAGAATTCCCCTCATCTCTTTCCTCGGACAAAATCGTGGGGATGGACGTTGAAGGAGAAGAACGGGCAAGACTCTCGGGGCCTGCTGGAGCACGGTCCACCACTAGTTCACATTCGTGAGAAACTGAAACTGAAACGGAGAGTCACGTGATAAGGGGGATGCATGTGATAAGGGGGGATGCATCTGTCAATCGTCATTTAGGGGCGAGTCTGCACTTGTAGTCAAAGTTGAACTGGAGTTTCTCGGAATTGGTGGAGGGGTTGCTATTTCTTTTGGTTCTAAAATTCCGAGAAAACCGAGGGATGTAAAACTGGAAGGGGGGGGGGGGTTAAGACGCAACCGGATAGCCTTTTGTATCGTCTATAGCTTGAAAGAAAATCGCAAAATAGTTACAGATGTGCAATGTCTTTCTTTTCTTTTTTACCAATGTGCTGTGAGAGCCATGTGCTTCAGTTTCTGCAGTTGAAAAATTCAGATTCATGCATCACTCATTTAGTATCAAAATGCGTAGCATTTTCCTTCCCTAACTTACCTTTTCAGTTTAATAACAGTAATATTAAAGGATTATAAACATAATTTTAAGTGACTTCTGCCATAGGCGTAACCAGGGGTGGGTTTTGGGGATTCAACACCCCCCCCCCCTATTTTGTATTTAGTTATTTAGGCACATATATTAGGCACACAAAAAAAATTCTGGCTAGCCTTGCAAAGTACATATCTATTTTTCCCTAAGAAAAATAAACATATATGCATATGATTTTATTTCCTCTTTCTGAAGGGTGATCATGACCAAAGTACGTAGCTCATATTACAGAGGACTTTTCATCTGGTTATAATCAACCCCCTTATCACCTTTAGGAATTTTACAGCGAAAGGTGGCTTCAATCACCGTACTACACACAGACAGACAGCAGAGATCCTTTCAATCACTCCAGATGGTTTTCTTACCTTCTTGATGTCTTTTTTACCCAAAGGCAGCAATTTGGGAACACAATCGCACCAGTTTCCTGGGAAATATTCTCCTCTTTGATGGAGGTTTATTTTCTGATAAACTGGTGTTGTAGGCAAAGCCGTAAGCAAGGGGGGGCAACGGACCCGAGCCCCCCTCTCCCCGAAATACTTTCGAAATTTTTAACCTGTCTGAAATAAAAAAATTAAACAAAAAAAAAATGATGATTAGATTTTGTTCTTTGAACCAACCTGTTTGGGAGCGGGAGAGGGGGTCCTCTGTTTTACAAATGGGGAAACGACAAGACGGCGCTTCAAACATCTAGGGCCTACAAACCAGAACTCAAAAAAAGACCCTTTTTTCTCTCAATTCTCCAGACGATAGGTCCCGCGTGTCTTCAACAGATAACGGATTGATTCCTTGCCTAAGGACTGCATATGGTTCTAATCACCCGACCACACAAAAACAGGAAATATAGTGATCCTTTTTTCGCAAAATGCGAGCCTCATGGAACCACATCTGCCATAAATATACGTACAACAGTTTGGTGCTTTGTCCATCCTTGCCCGAAGGTTACATTCGTGGAAATGGCGACACTCTAACTACCCATATTGTGGAAGTAAGCTAATGCCTAATGGACCCCTGCTTCTACGATTGCGGGATATGGATGTTTGTGCTGTTATTGCTGGGACAAATCTTAGTTCTTTTATTTTCTTTTTTAAACTAGCAATTCGTAAAATCAAATCAACATAGAAACGCTTCCGACAAGGGGGGCGGGGGAGGGCTCTTGCCCCTTTGCGGATGCCTCTCCTCGAATCATATTCTCTTTTTTTCCCAACCATTTTGCACAATAAAACAGAGACCTTGTTTGACCTTGGCAGTTGGGAATTTAGTGGGTTCTTGTGGTCTTGCAAAAGTCTCCTTTGCTCGTCTGCGCACAAATTTTGATTATGAGTAAAAGAAAAGGTGAAAGTATTTTGTCCTATTTTGGGAAGAAACCCTGAAGCAGGAAAGGTATGGTTATTTTTATGTAATTTTTTCGAAATAATATTTTAGCTGCCCCTCCTCTTTTTTTTTTGCAATTTTAGTTTCAACTTTTTATTTCTTCCTCCCATGCTGAGAAACTGCTTATTAATCCTCCTTTTTTCGTTTTTTAACTTCATAGGGGATGATGTCACACTACTTCGAGTGGGGCAGCGGGGGGGGGGGGGGGGGGCAATAAATTGTGACAAGATGGGATAACAAGAAGTGTGACATTACACATTTTGCTTTCTATAAAAACGTGTAAAAAACCAGCAGATAAAACTTATTTTTGATAATTTTTTATTTTCATAATTTGATTTTAAAGTTTTATTGATTTCATTTTATATTGAAAATACGGATGCTTATTAAGGTTTGAAGTCACTTCTAGTTAAAATTTTAAAAGAAACTCTTCTTAGGTATTTACTTTTAAAATAAATAAGTGTGGGTCATTTTTCAGAAGTCAATTAATTATTTTTCACTATTATGCACTAATTATCTTTTTTCTGTTTTAACCTTAATCTAATTTTATGCTATTTAAGTCCACGTGTAATCATTATCATTTATTGTTATGCCCACAAATGTCGTTAAAAGTTAAAAAATAAAACTAAAAATATGATTCTTTAACGTAAGTACTTTATTTCTGAACTGCAACACTGCAAGTACGTTGCACACACTGCAAGTGTTCATGTAATATAGCGTGAACGTGGCAAAGGGGATAGCGGTGTGTTGGAGAGGGTGATTTTGTGACAAAGGGTGGGGGAGGGGGCTCAAATATATTGAAAGAAAGTGTGACACTGTTTATGAATGGTCCCATAGAGCGTTTATAATAACATTGCGAAGGTGAAAAATACCGTGACAAAATTACACTTTTACTTAGCCTAATCATAAATGTACATTGAACAAAAAAGATCTGAATTGATTGGTTCTCATGGGCTGCAATAGTGGCACAACTCAAAAAAACACGCGTTTCGGACTAAGAACACATTGTAAATATGAAAATACACATTCTTTTCAGCAGCAATACTAGCACAACTCATAATTCAATATTAGGCCTTAAGATGTCTTAAAAGCGTAATTTCTCTTTTCTTTCTTTTTTTAAAAATTGTGATCTGATTTTTTTCGCCGATGGGGGGGGGGGGGGGAGTTGACTTGCTCCGAGGGAGTAGCCCCCCCCCCCCCCCGAGAGATGCCTGAAATAAACACGGAGTATATCTGTAATGACAAGTATTGATGACTAGTAAATTTTGAACTCTTGTGCACTGCTTATTGGTGTTTAGTCTGTACATTTTTAGGGTGACCCCCCCCCCCTTCCCCCAAGCCTAGTTACGCCTATGTTCTAAATTACGCTGAAGCGGAGCACCTGTTAGAGCTATCCCTAATATTTCTTGCCACAATATAGAATGTTGCTTTCCTTATCATTTGCACCATTTATCTCCAAATTTTTAATTTTGTCACTTACGTCCCTTTGCTTCTCACTGTCTCAATTGAAATTTTTAATTAGTGAGATACTTTAAGAATAAGTACATATTTTGATTATATTCAAGTATAGTAGGTTTTTGCAGAAATCTATTACATTGTATAATATCGTCAAACCAAAAAAAGAAAGGGGGTGGGGGTCGAGAGCGTTTTGTGCATTAGCACATAACAAACAGTTTCAGTAAAATTAATTTGCTTACTTGTTCATTCAAGCTTTTAATTTCGAAGCTTTTACATTATATTATTAATCTCTGATACATTAAATTTATGTTCCCAAAATTGATTTCAGTTTATTTACATATAAATCAGTCACGAGCAACGCTAATGAGCATAATGAAACAAATATCAAAGAAAATGAAAGTGATAACATGAAATAAAAATGTAATTTTAAACGTTTTATAAAAGGGCCGTAGTGATATATTGAAATTTGCAGTTAAAAACAAATCATTTGTAATTTTTATTAGGGCCGTACTAATATATTGAAATTTGCAATTAAAAACAAATCATTTGTAATTTTTTTTTTTTGATAAATAATATATTCTATAAATAGAAAGAAGAATCAACCTTTCCAATGCCGTGCGTTGCATAACCTAACTTTTTCAGGTGTTGCGGTAGTAAAATTTCATGCATTGGCAAGCCAAACGGAGCTTCGGCATAAATAACATCATGCTGTAGTCCTAAACATAATAATAATAACAGTATAAATGAAAAAGATAGTAGCATTTTAAATGGAAATAAATATAAATTTATAGCAACGGGAAAAATAACCCTCTATGTAACTTTGGCAGTCTTAATGAGAAAGAAAAATGCTACTTTAAAACATCGTGTAAAATTAACGTTTTTAAATTGGTAACTAGGCTAGCAGCACGAAATCTTTGAAATGGCACACTATTTCTGTAGTTTCTAACACTTCTGTGAAATATCGGCTTCAAAACAGTTTCTAGCATACTACCAGGGGTGTCCTGTCCACAGCCCATCAAGGGGGGGGGGGGCGTCATGGTGGTAGAGTGCTGACTGCGCCATTGAAAATTTTAGGGGGCTCTTTTTGAGGGGTGTGCCGCTATTTTTGGGGGTGTTATTGATTTGGGTGGGGATTCCGTAGATTTTTAGCGGGGTTCGCCATCGTCCTGAGGGGGGTGCACCCCTGAAGCGACGTACGCTGACCATATTTTCTATTACTTTTGCTTCGAGCGGCAAATTTAAAAGTTTCGACATACTTTTTGCCCATTCAGTAAAACTAAAGCCCCCCCCCCCCCCCCCGCAGTTACCAGTTTCAAACTTAAATTTACTGCATATTTTTAAGACTCGACATGCTTCACCTGTGCTACAAAACTTCCAATTGTTTGTTATTCTTCAGAGAAAAATAATTGAGTAAAAAAATATAGAATAAATATAATGGATTTAATTTGCCGGATCTGGATATTTAAAAGCGTTTTCTTTTTTATGTTGATTCCATACATATAAAGTAAAACGTTTAACAAAAAAAAAAAAAAAGATTCCAAGGCCTCTTTGTATTTTTAATACTACATTGCAATTAACTGATTCCAAAATCCTTTTACACAGCTGGTGGAGATAGTTGGTTAGCTTCGGCCAATAAAAAGTGAACACATTAAGATTTAAACAGTCGATTCTATTTAATCTCTACTAAAAGCAGGTACAAAATGCATATGCACGATTTTGGATGACAAAAAATATTTTTATAATTGTAATGTTAATTATTTTTCGTGTTATGTCAAAAATTTCATAATTATTGATGCTTTTAGTCACCAAGATGCAGTTCTTTCTTTAAAAAAATGATTAAATCCGTATTTTACTATATTTACCCAATTTTATGGGATATTTTCCTGTCATAAGTGCTCCTCGGGAGGGCGTACATATTGGTTGAACATAATAATTGTTTAAGATGACTCCATCGGTCGCCAAGGCATCAATATTTGGTGTGGGAATCTGTTGGCTGCCATGAAAACTAACATCATTCCATCCCTGGTAAAAGTATGGGTTATCATTTAATTAAGTTTTGTAACAATTTTAATAATATTTATTGTTTCATGTATTATTTTGTTTTGTAATACAAAAATAAACAAAATAAAAAGAATGAAATATAAAAATAAAATACTAATACAAAAATAAATAAATAAATAAAATGTCATTGCATTAAATACACTTAAATTAGTGCAATTAATCTCTATCACTTTCCACATATCATATTAACGGAATGCGACGAAAGAAAACTACAAAAACACCTAATACCGTTTAGAAAATTATTTTATTTTTTTTCTTGTGCGATGTTTTAATCGATTGAGAATTCAATGGCATTTGAGCTAAAATGAAAACCGGTAAAATTGGAATTGGTTAGTGCCATTCAGCCAGTTCAAGAGTAGAATTATTAACAATACTTTTTTAGCCTACTTTCCAGTAAAAGTAAAAAAAATAAATAAATAAAGCATGAAAGAAGGCTTAATGTATCGTAAAAATATCGTTAGAAATGAAGAAAAGTAAGAAAAAAGTGAAGTAATTAAATGAAGATTGAAAAATAAAAAATCTGAAAGTAGGGTTTTGAGATGGAGGAAATTGGTTTGTCTGTCGGTCTGTCCCCCCTAATAACTTTTGAACGAATTGCCCGATTCGAAAAATTCTTTTTGCATTCGAAATATTTCGGCGAAGGCTCATTTAAATATTTTACTCTTTGATTTGAGCAATTTTTCGTTCAATTTTGAGCAGTTCAAAGAAATGTAACATTAGCGTCTATGGGCAAAAATGAAGCAAATTTTGTAAACTCTGGGCACAAGATTCAAGTTCTTATGAGCAAGCTTACTGGAAGAAGCTCTCGGCGTGAAATATTGATTTGAACATTTTTTGTTCATTTTCGAAAAGTTAAAAAAAATTAACATAAGCACCTACGGGGAAATTTCTATCCCATATAAATCCTGATCTAACCGACGGATGTGCTTATAACAAACTTTATCGGAAAGATATGAACATGTACTGATACGAAGTTCAACAAAAACTAAACAAGACTATTTTCCTATGAAATTTTTTGATTAGGTTTTTTAACTATATTTCTCAATGAATGGATGAATATATGAAGGAGTGAAAGAATGAATGAATGAATAAATGAATGAATGAAAGAGTGAAAGAATGAATGAATGAATGAGTGAGGCGTAGTCCGTCTCGATTCAGGCAGGTAAAAATAAAATCTTACCTTCATAGTCTCAGAAGTTTTTTTTCACAATTGTTAAAATTTAGAACAAAGTGAGTTATAGGTATGTTTTTGTTTTGCTCAAAAAAATTCATGGCCCGAGGTACAGGCTGCCAAAGATGGCGTCTCCGGCGCAATTTTTCACTTGCGATTTTCGACAAAAATTTTCAAGTGCTCTATTTCCTGAACGGTGCAAGATATTTTGATGCATTTTTTTAAATTTGAAAGATAATTAGATTTGTTTAAGATGAAAAGCTACATTTTGAAATATCTGTTTAACGTTTTTTTCTGCAGCCTTCTGAATTTTTTTCTTAAAATCTTTTTTTTTTCTCAAAAAAGCCAATCTCAAAATTTTTATTTTTTTGCAGTTGGTATACCATTGAGTACTACATTACCTGAAAAGGAGAGCTTCCAATTTTGCGTTCAACGGTTTTTTGAAACATTTTAAGATTTTCCCATATATTTTATTAATTTTTCTTTTTAACATAGTAATATATTGGTCTCATTAAATCAAAATTATCCAAATTTAATTTTCATAATAAATATTAGAAACATATCTCCCCCCCCCCCCCCACCCCGTCCCACAAAAAAATTACCTGTACACAAACAGACAGACCGACATACATTGGCCAATCTTATTGCCCGCTAATTTAAAATATTTATTGATTTCATTAATTTTTTTAAAGATCATTTTCTCATTTTTTTCATAGCTAGAGTTCAAATCTATTAGTTGTTTATTTTTATTTATGAGGTGCAAACAGTCAAACCGTGTTTTCTCCAAAAAAAAAAAAAAATTAAAGTTACTGGTTTTTCTTCGAACTCCTCGTTAACTAGTACGAAAGTATGTTGTTATTTGCAACCAAAACAAGTTTAAAGCTTGTTTTGGTTACAAATAACCACATACTTTTGTACCAGTTAATGACGAGTTCAAAGAAAAGCCAGTAACTTTAACTTTATTTTTTTTTTGGAGAAAACACCGTTTGACTGTTTGCTCCTCATATGTGCTATTCAGTAAAACATAGCTTTTTATCTTTGATTTCCATATCTTACTTATTGATCTTATGAAAAAAGAAAGAGGAACGCTACAGCGGGGGGGGGGGGGGGGGACAAAATCAACTTGAGATTCAATCACTTTGCATTTCCTTCCTTTTCTTTCATAAGGAAGTTAACAAAAACAAAGCATATGCACGAAAGACCACTATTATGTGTTTTATCTATAACTTGAGCCGTCTAGTTTCAAAACCAGATACATCCACTTTTTCCCTCCAAATATCTTCCAAGTAAAAATTATTTTTGTATTAAAATTTCAGCAATTTAAAAGCCTATCATAATGCTCTTAGCTAGGAAAACCTTGATTCTCTAACATTTCGAACATTTCGAATTTCCTAAATATATTTTATATTAAGAGTTATTTGCCCGCCGTGAAAAATTTTATTATTTTTTTTTGGATGTAGCTGGTTTTAAAACTAGACAACATAATTTTGGTGAATGGTATGTTTTGGAACATGCCTATATATTATAAGCTTTAATATGTTTTTGATTGTAATACGTTAGTGTTTTTTCTCTCTCTTTCTTCTTTTTTTGAAAATATGTTTCGAATATTTATCAGGCTGTACATAATTTAAATCAGATAACTTTTTCAAAAAATCATTGATTTAACTCAATAGCTCTAACAATAATAAAATCAAAGAATAATATTGAAGCATTTATTACTAATTTGAGTTAGCAGTATGAGTTGTCTAATTTTTATGCAGGTATTTAAAGAAGGAAGTAGAAGTTTATTGGAGAAATAAGTATCAAAATATTTTCAATGGGGCAATGGAACAGAATGTAGAGGATAATCAATTAAAACTAATCTTAACTGCTTTAAATAATTTGAAGAAGATAATTAAAATAGCCGAAGCTGTTACAAGTATTCAGAAAAAGCTAGAAAATAACCTAAATCAGCAAGATAAAGTAATTACACGATACCTTTTTAAAAAAAAATATGAGCAGGTATTGACACCTTTCTTTCCCACCCATCACCACCCCCAAATTCTTAAAATAAGAAAAATAAGAGGTTTAAGAGCCAATTAAATTTGGTTAAAGAAAACAGTGAACTATGAAGCAATGGGTTGAAGTTCATAATTTGTGCACTTCCTTTTTGTAGAATTTAATTTGAAACAGAAATTGCAGTCTATGTCAACAATTGAGTGTGGGAAACTGTAACTGCTTTAAAAGAATTCATGGGTAATAAACAGCCAAAAATTATTCATATGCTCATTTCAGCAGCAATTGAACTAAAGTTTCCCTTTGGATTTGTTCATAAGCTCAAAAATTAACTAATAGTAGAAAAGAGAGCAGCCAAACTTGTTTTCTTGATTCCATTTGCCATTACAGTAATTTGAGAAAGAAAATGCTTAACCGCATGTGTTATTTAAAAATAAATTTAATTATTATTATTTTTTTTTGATTATGAACAAATGATATGCAGAAATTATTTTAATGGCTGGTATACATGTATTTATTCTAACGGCCTGGCGAATGTGCAGTAATTAATTTTTCCAACATATGCGTATTGGGTTGAAAGTACAGTGTATTGCATTTATTTTTCTAAATTTTTAGCATAAATACACCCTTTTCAACGTAAAATTCTTATTTTCACTTAAATGAATATTATATTCATTGCATTTTACTCAGAATGTCAGTCTTAAGTTATGTTTATTGGTATGATAAGCAATCTAGTTTAAAATTTAAAAAAAAACTGTTTTTTTCTTTTAATTTAAAAAAAAACACGATTTTTTCATGCGCTAATGTTTATTAAGAATTAAATGCCATGTCAAAGAAAATTAAATTTGGAAATTTTGACTTGCTGAGACCAATGTATGACTACTTTATAAATAAAACTGATAAAATAACTGGCAAAATCTTAAATTGTTTCTAAGAACCGTTGAACGCACAAGTGGAAGCTCTCCTTTTCAAGGAATGTAGTACTCAATACTATTAACCAACTGTAAAAAAATGTAAAATTTTGAGATTGACTTTTTTGAGAAAAAAATAAAAAAGTTTTAAAAAATTAAAAAAAAAAAAGGCTACTGAAAAAAACGTTGAACAGATATTTTAAAATGTGGCCTTTCATCTTAAACAGAATCCAATTATCTTTCAAATAAAAAAACTGCATCAGAATATCTTGTACCGTTCATTAAATAGAGTACTTGAAAGTTTTTGTCGAAAATCGCAAGTGAGAAATTAGCGCCGAAGGCGCCATCTTTGGCTGCCTCTACCTCGGGCGAGGAATTATCTTGAGCAAAACAAAAACATACCTATAACTCACTTTGTTCTAAATTTTAACATATGTGAAAAACTTCTAAGACTATGAAGGCACCCCCTGCGTGAATCGGCACGGATTATACCGTGAATAAATGATAAAATAAATAAATGAGTAAATGAATAAAAAAATAAATAATTGAGAGGATAAATACATGAATGAATGAAAAAATAAATAAATGAGTGACTAAATACATGAATGAGTAAATGAATGAATGAATAAGTGAATGACTGAATAAATGAAAGAATGAATGAGTGAGTGAATGAATATGAATTATCCGTTGAAAAAGGTATGTTCGAAGTAATTAAGAACTAAAGCTAAATGAGAAAGAGAGAAAGATAAGTTAGATTATAAATTTGAATTTGGTGTATACAGGAAAGTAGGCTCGGTATAGTTCTAGACGGAACGTCTTGTTATTTTATCTTATAACGTCTTGTTATTATATAACGTCTAACGTTTAATCTTATAACGTCTTGTTATTTTATAAACCTATTCTTGATGTTTCTTTGACACACTGTGTAATGTGTATACTGTACATAGTTGTTAAAATTGAAGCTATCCTGTAAAGGACCTATGCAGTGCCTAATTACAGCACAGGCCGACAAGGCCGCGGCCTTGGGCCCCCAAATTGTAATTAAGATTTCTGAAAATATCTCTTAAAAGTTAATTTTTTACAAAATGTAAAGCTCTTAAGTCATTTAAATGGCGAGCTAAAAGTAATTGCATTAACAAAAGGTAAACTATGTACAATCAGATTAATATCTTCATTGACTATCATGCTAAATAGTGTCCTCTAATCGCTGAAGCATCGACATTTTTTATTTATTTAATATTATAAACAGCAAAATTTGAAAATGCAATATGTGTATTCAAAAAGTTAAAGCTTATTTAATGAATAATACAAAAATCATATAAAGAACAATATAGAATGCAGAAAGTAGGATTGTCGTGTCAGTAGGTGCTTCCCCCCCCCCCCTTGCCAATTGGGTATGAGCCCAGTATTAATAGAATAATCTCCAAGCTTATTTAACTTTATACATTATACCCAGTATTTTTAATTTTCATACCTTGGGGCCCCCAAAATAATGTTGTGCCTTGGACCCCCGACTGTCTTAATCGGTCCCTGGACCTATGTACTTAAAACACACCAAAAAAAGGGGCAAGTTTTGTATTAGCGTTCGTTATTTTTGCAGCTAACGTGGCATCACACCCATGGTGAACCCCTATCGGCACAGGGGAAAGGTGCAGACGAGGATGAATCTTTTTTTTCTTCTTTATTAGGAACGTGACATAAGGCTGTTTGGCGTCTGAGTCGAAGCGCCGCGGTAGATTCCTTTGACTTCGTCTTATGGTATCCGACATGGAAATGTAACATTACTTCGTAAATGTTTCGTAACGGGCCATCTGTCAGAGGTGGAGTTGCTATAGCCCTTAAAGCGGCAAGAAAAGGCGAACACCAAAAAATAAATCAACTCTCTGTCAAAGTTGTAGTAAATAATGGGTAAAAACGAAGAGCTGTTAGCTCTCGTATGAATTTATGAGTTTGAACATTTATTTTTCTTCATGGGAAAATGGAAAATGTACAAACGATATGCATTTGGACGGCAGACGACCATTCAGTATGCTTAAGGTGGGGCGTAAATGCAAAGCCACCGGAAGAGGGAACTGCTGTGAACATCTGTGGTGTTATGCTCGTAGTAACAGTACCCACCTGCAGACATGAAGGGTTCTTGAGGTGCACAGAATGGAATCAAACCGGATGGTATTCGTCAGAGAAATCTGTCGCTTTATTTTAGCTGATTTTTTAAATACTAGCTGTTTTGGGCCAGAGGCAGACATTTCCGTTTTTATAATATATCTGAAAAATCTTTATATTCGGATATAGTATAATGAATGCTTGGTAATTAATTGTCAGATTAATTGTGACGATCTTCAATATTTTTTTGACGATTTTGAATTAAAGGCTGAAATAGGTTTTTAAATAAATGAAACAACTTTCTTTTTAACTTTTTTCCTCAAAATTGTCTGTGACTGGTTTAATAATAATAGTGGTGATAAATAAAGTGAATCCATTTCCAAACGCAATGCGTAATTGAATAATATGCATATATAAAAAGATTTACACTGTGCAGCACAAAAAATGTCCTTTGAATGAAAAAGTCTGTTTCTTATGTATTTTTGGCTGAAAATTTCGAATCTGCCTTAATTTTTTGCCTATCACGTACCATTGTTCCAAAATTCCAGATTTTAGCTTTTTACGTATTTTCCGGATAAATGTGCATTTCTTCGTAATTTATTGACTTAATTTATTATAAATTATATCTTTCTCATTGACAGTGAGATCGTTTTTGTGGAAGTTCTGTGGTTCCAATCAAAGAAGAGTCCTTTAGGTTAAAATTTTTTCCTTTATTTTCATATATACAATTTCTATGTCAAACACCTTCATTACTATTAATTCCAATACCTTGGCTCCCGTTTGCCACACAAAAAGCCACGAAAAGTTGATATTTCTCCTTTTGATAGAGAGCTGCTACAGCGCCCTCTCATGGAGTTTTATACTCCGTAACAATCGTTGCCATTCTAGAGACCATTTTAATGAACTTGGGTTACTTTAGTGACATTTTTGATAACAAAAGCTTTATCTACTTCTCAAAGTTTTGAGTCTCTTTCAAGACGACAAAGGCATTTTGTAAACTATTTTGCGGAGAAAGAAAAAAGAGTATGCTTCTGCGATGTGAATGTACTATTTCAAGCACTAGGACATGAGCACAATTCAGCAGAGTGGCGCTGGTTTATCAGTGGTCCTCCATCTAAGTATTTTTTTCCTATTCATTCCTGTAGCATATTCGGCAAACGCAAAGGAAATTTCAAAACTTTGAGTAGCAAAAACATATCGAATGAGCCGCTTGGAACAATACAATATGCCTTCTTTCCACAATTGCACATTAAACTTGGTTTATCGAAATATTTGTAAAAGCACTATACAGAGAAGGAATGACTTTATTGCATCTCAGGAACAAATTCAAAAATTTAAGTGAGGCAAAAGTAAAAGAAAGGATTTTTATTGAACCACAACTTAAGGAAGTCCTTTCACGATGAAGAGTATGAAGACAAACAGTCAGAAACCAAAAAATCCGCCTGGCTATACTTTACATCAGTGTGCTCACGTTTCCTTGGAAATGAGAAAGCTAAAAATTGCGAAAATCTTGTTGGTGACATGATAAAATGCTTTTGTATTATAGGTGGCTATATTTCATTAAAACTACACTTTTTGAACCCCCATATGGACTTTTTTTCTCAAAACCTTGCCGCAATTAATGACGAGCATGGGGAAAGGTTTCATCAGGACGTCTCGGTTTTTGAAAAGCATTTCAGTGGTCGATAGAATGGAAGTATACGATTTGAATATTGCTAATTTGTTATCAGGGCACACCATCCCAGCTAGCAAAATAAATTGAAGCAAGATTGCGTAAAGATTTTCACGCCAATACAGTATTGCATAAATATTGCCAAAATCTTTACATGTTACTCCCGGTTGATTGTCAGCGCATTGCCACAATATTTACGTCAATGTGTATGCAAGAGAAAATCAATGTCCTGGCAAGATAGGTTGAAATGAAAACATTGTATAAATCTTGTCCTGACAAAGTACATTGACACGTCAACCAGCCTGTAATATCCTTGCAAGGTAGTTTATGCTTGAAATATTGCATACACCTTGACATGACAAAATTTATTGACAAGGCAACCCTTTATAAATATTTAGGCAATGTATGTTTTTTTTTTTTTTTTTTTTTTTTTTTTTTGCAATATTGCTTCCAACTTATTAAGACAATGTACATTGTCGGAACAATCCCTTATAAATTTTTAGGCAATGTATGTGTTTTTTGCAGTATTGCATCCAACTTGTTATATTTGTCATGACAATGCACATTGTCGAAACAATCCCTTATAAATATTTAGGCAATGTATGTGTTTTTTGCAGTATTGCATCCAACTTGTTATATTCTTGTCATGACAATGTACATTGTCAAAACAATCCCTGAAAAATATTTAAGCAAGGTATATTTAAGAACTCCTTTTAAAATATAAATTAAATTATCATCTGAATTTGAATTTTGAATGAAATGTAACTGGATATACCTAATGATGTAAGAATGAAAAAAAAATTAAATTCAAAAGGTTTATTCACACTTTAATTATACTCTCTCTGCAACACATAGAAAGATTCTTAAATTGGTTAACTGAATTATATTGCATTTTTTCTTTCTTCGTGAAACAATACAACAATAATGTTCCATAAAACAATAGGTTAATCACTATCCTATACAGCACAAGATGGTCCTCAGGATGTCCTGAGTACTCTTGTCAAGTCCTGAGGGGTGGTCCCAAGGATGTCCTTTAATCCCAATTCGAGAACCTCAGGACGACCTCTGACCTGAAAAATGTCCCGCCTAGTGACCGCCCTGATAACGTCCTCAGAGCGACCTGAGGCATTAAACGCACGGCAACTCGAGGACGAACGGGATTTTGGGGACATAGTTAGGACTTGAAGAACCTTATGAGGATAGTCACAGGACTTCTAGGACATCCTAAGAATAATGACAGGATTCTTTGTCGTCCCCAGTCGATCCCAAGAACATCGTCAGAACTAAAATATTCCCCATCTAATCCTAACGCGCGACCACTCGGGACAACTTGGGATTTTTAGGACAAAGTTAGGACTTGGAGAACTTTATGAGGATAGTCAGAGGACTTCTAGGACATCCAATGAACAATAACAGGATTCTTTGTCGTCCCCAGTCGATCCCAAGAACATCGTCAGAACTAAAATATTCCCCACCCAATCCTAACGCGCGACCACTCGGGACAACTTGGGATTTTTAGGACAAAGTTAGGACTTGGAGAACTTTATGAGGATAGTCAGAGGACTTCTAGGACGTCCTATGAACAATGACAGGATCCTTCGATGTTCCCAATCCATCCTGAGAACACTGTCACAATCAATACTTAGCACCTAATACTGTCTTGAGTTCATCCTCAGGAGATCATCACTAAGACTCGTAGCACCCTGCCAGGACATGCTTTGAACAATGACAGGATGAATGCCGTACCCAGCTCATTGCAATGCATTATTGAAATTTATATAAACCAGAAAACCAGCAGACACAAGTAAAATACAACCAATTGACAGGCATGACTGGTCAGTCCCATTGTTAATTAAGAGCCTCAGATTCTTTACAAATAAATGATGCAAATAAGCAAACACTAAGCACTTGCTTTCCACGTAAGTGCAACAAAGGAACAAGGAGTCATGACATAAATTTTTGTTTTATACTTGTGACAGCATTTTTTCTTGTTTATCTGAAAAAATTTCAAAACCATAATCATTATATTCAAATTTCCGCAAAATACTTCATGCAATATGTACTTAAATTGACGTTTGGGGGGGGGGGGGTGGATTTTACCAATTTACTCTCCCTGCTCCCTTTTTTTGTTGTTAAAGGAATTACTTGACCTTCTTGTTAGTATTAAAAAAATAAATGTTAGTTCTTATTATTTCTGATAGTGAATAACATATTTTACATTATTTTGATGTGGTCAATTGAGATTTGTATCAAATATTTATGCAACTTAAGAATTTTCATTTAAATGAAATAGAATTTTACAAAAGGTTTTAACTTGAATGAAATAAAATTTTAGAAAAAAAAAACAATATTAATAATAAAATAAATAAAACAAATATTCAAATTAAAAAAGTGCATTTAGATATGTTCCGAGTTAAAACATAAAATGTTTGAATGACAATAAAAAAAAAATCAGCATTTGAAATTAGACTTTCAATATTACAGTTAATATTAATAAATCTGAAAACATACTTTTAATAAGACCATTCAAAACAAATGCAAATGGTTTATGAAAAAAATTTATTTGAAAATATAAAAAAAAATACATTGCAAGTCATACATAAATTTAATGTCTTTCTTTGTTTCAAGCAGTACTTTCAGTAACCATCATTTTAACATTTCCTAAAAAGAAAGAAGTTATATTATGAATAAAACTTAATTTACAAGAACATTGTTTTTTTTTCTCTGTGCACCAATGTGGATAAAGTTTTACATAAATGAAACTTACATGAAAGAGAAGCATGATTTATACATTATTTTTTAATAATAATAAATAAAATAGTAAATAGAGTGGCACAAAATTTTTCGGAGGATTGTTCCTAAATTTCTTCCTTGAAAAACACAAGCAATAAAAGTACGATTACATAATTTGCATGTTGTGCATTGAAACCGTTCCCCCCCCCCCCCTTTAATTTTTTTTTTACTATAGGTGTTACAGCACAACGGTAACCATTTCCTTCCAAAAAAATATTTTAAACTGGCCATTCCTCCCGAATATGAGTAGGTAAATTGCTCATTAACGATCTTAAATGCAATCACAAAATATTGTTTGCATTGTATTAATTACAGCTTTCATGCTGTGTTTTAAAACTAGATTTTCCAAATGTCGCGAAACATAGTCATTGGGATGCGTATAGACGTGCAAGAATGTTCAATTTCACAAGTTACAATAACAATATCCAATCTGAAATAAAGACGAAAAAAAAAGTTAAAAAAATTCTTAGTAGGAAATTTAAGTACACCAAAAAATGAAGGATGAGGCCAGGGAAGGGGAATAAATCACCAGAACAAATCTTTTGCACCTGTCTTTCTAGCTTCTGCTGATATCTTTCCTCGCTATTGTTTATATTTATGATTATTTAATTTATTATTATGGAGGAAAACATGTGAACAGAGGTTAAAAGCAAAGCTATGCATTTAGTGTAATCAAAATTTTTTTGCCACTTTTTGTTTAGGATCGATTGGAACGAATTTTAATTACATGATCATGAATGAGTAATAGACAAACCTTTACTTTGTTTTACCTACTTTCCATTAAATTGGGGGGGGGGGGGGTGAGGCATAAAATTGGAACGTTTTTTCACTTGTATCGTTTGCGCGCCCCCTCCCGTATTTTCGCAAATTTCGGCAAAATTTAGGAGGGCGATAATTTGGTATTTCACTACAGAGATTTTTATTTTAAGAGAGTTCAAGTATTCAAAACCAGCACTTTCAAACTATTCAGGATTTCAGTAAATTGTTTTTTGAATAAAAAAATTATTAAAACGCATACATACACATATATATGAACAGTTGTTCTTGTTATAAGGACATTGTTTATAGTGGCAACTGTTATAACATCAAGGAACCTCCTCCCGCTTAAGTCTCTTCAAACACTCATAAACAGTAATAATCACTTATACTGTCACTTCGCTATAGCAGCAAAAAATTATATGTCGTAATTCTCGTTCCACAATCCAAGTTAAATGCACACTTGCTTTGTGGTAGGGATATGAAAATTAATAAACAAAGAGCAAAATAAAGCATGCATTTATCATCCCATTTAAGGTATTTTCACAGCTATTTAATTTATTGCAAAAAAATTAAATTTTCTTTAAGAACTAAGGAACAAACTAGTTTTTCTTTTTCTGCGATTGCTTTATTTAAATGAATTTTAACATTCGGAATTAATAGAATTGAATCTAAAGATTTATACATTTCCCAGTTTTTTTCAGTAGGCGACAGACTTTCAGCTTCTTTTTTACCAGATGCATGACATCCCCCCACCAGATATTTTCATAACTTTAAGAAAAAACTCAAAATTGGCCACTAATATGTATACTTGCAAAGCTACAAGCATTGGTAGCGTAAGAGAAACAGAATAATACATATAAATATGGTCATTTCATTCATTAATATACCCGCAATTTTGTGATACATGTACTTGCATTTCTTTACTTGAAAAATTCTATTATTGCAAATTGCTTTGTAAACAAATTGGTTGCTCAAAAATTAGCCCCTACCCTCTCCCAGGGAAAAAAAAGAACAGTTGTTAAGTTATGCCAGTTGGTATTTTATGATAAGTAGAAGTAAAAGGAATGTGTTGCAAGCTATATATTTGAGAAAGCCGACACTTCACTAGAGATGGGAATGGTTGGAAAAAAAAAACCGGAAATTTTGGGGAAAAAAACAGGTTTTTGTTCAGTTTTTTTTAGGAAAGGATTAATTTCCACCCGGAAAAATTGAAAATTTTGAAATTTCTAGTATAAATATTTTATATTTTATTATATATATATTTTATATATATATTTTATATTTTTAATTATTTTCCTTTAAATTTTTTATATATTTAAATATAACATAACGCAAAGTTTCCCTTTTGTACAAGAAAAAATGAGAGAGATATTTAATTTCAAAGCTTGGAATTCTTTTACATTTTCTCGGACTTTATTAAGGGGTCGGTTAAAAAATCTGAATGAAATATTCATTGAATAATGCATAGAATGAATACTTCATTGAAATTTTTTAACCAACCCCTTAATGCAGGCCAAAAAATCGTGAAAAAATGCCAAACATTGAAACTAAATATCTGTTTATTTTTGTCATACAGAAGGGAAACATTTTGTGTTATGTTCCTTAGGATGGGCGTCAACTTTTACTTAATATGACTATAAAGACTGGGGACTGTATAAAAAGTTAGTTTCTGTAATTTCACAAAATTGATTTTTTAAATTAAAAAATGCTATTATCATAAATGCTTACAATTTTTAAACATTTTTATAACTGTGCGTATATATTTGAGAACCAACGGTTGCAAAGATAAAAGCCTCCTAAGGACTTTGCTTTGCACCCTGTATATATACATACACATATAAATGCATGTAACAAACTTTGGAGAAAAAAACTAAGCAACTTTCTGTAAAAAAAAATTAGTTGATAATTTACAAAAGTAACATATGCTAAAATCTACTTGCTATATATACTAATATTTTAATTATTGAAGTTGTAATAAATAAAATATTATAAAGAAAAATTATTGATAATTTTATGATTTACAAAGTCAAACTTACAGTTACAAAGATATAATGAAAAAACATTTACATTTTTTTTCAATAGAAACACCCCCGATCCTGAAAACTATTTTTAAAAAATCTACTTTCACTTGTTAAAAATCAATTTTTCCAATTTTTTTTCAGAAAAAAAAACCTTTTTTTTCCACCACCTCAAAATTTCCTGGGAAATTTTACATCCCTACACTTCACTGAAATTAACTGAAAGCTCTGGCTTGCAGAATTAGAACAATTTATTTCCATATTTCTACTGCCTATTTAAAACTGATAAGGCGATTATTTTTTATTAGTTCTGTTTGAACACATATATTTCTCGGTCAGAATCATGAAAGTGAGTAACGTTTTATTACATTTTTAATGTAACCTAAGTTAATGGGGTAAAAAAAAAGTCCAACTTGGTTTGTTTTTACAATCATTGTTAATTTTATTATTTTTTTAGTGCGTTATTACAGCAGGATAGTTTGTTTGCCTCATGAGTGCTACTGTAGCTAAAACTTAGAATTGTATTAATATATTTGTTAGCTAATAATAAAAGAAACGGTTCCCTAATTAAACCTTCCCCATTATTTCTAATACCTGCAGTGGCGACATTTAACTTCTAAGAAAAAACATTTTTATTTAAAGTTATATCCTTTATTTAAAAAACAACACTCCCGAGATAAACAGCTATTTAAATACTTTAAAAAATACATAAATATTAACAGCACTATCGCTTATTACAGAGCATTTAAGATAAATTATACAGGATTTATTAAATTTATTATTGATAAGGATTAATTTACAGAATGTTTAATGATGGTACCACCCATGAGGAAAACTATTACTTGTTAAGACACTTTTTGAAATATCTAAAATATTAATAAAATAATTTGAGAATAATTACCTGTTCACAATGCAGTAAATTATAAGGAATTCATATCTAGACAAGTTTTTATGTTTGATTCAGCAATAATTTTCAGATTGTGTAATAGCAATCTATCAATAAATTAGAAAATAACCCATAACAAGAAATAGCAAAAACAATAATGTTTCTGCTGCAATTGATAGGTGAGAGAAAAAATAATAATAAAAGTAAATATAGTTGCTGAATTAATACCTGCATTTTTGTGAGAAATCCATGCATCACTTCATTATAGATGTAGGCAGCGCAAAAGGCTTTTAAAATGTCAGCTGAAAGAAAATATATATACAGTGGACTCTCTCTATCTGAACACTCCCTAATGTGAACAGCCCCGTATTATAAACACTTTTCGATAGTCCCGGCGAAACTTCATACACTTAACATAGGATGCCCTCTCTGTAATCTGAACACCCTATAATATGAACACCCCCGTATTATGAACAATATTTTATCCCCCATTCAGCAGTTACCTCTCTCTAAACTGAACAGGTGTGCGTTTTTTTTTTTTTTTTTTTTTTTTTTTTTTTTTTTTTTTTTTTTTTTTTTTTTTTTTTTTTTTTTTTTTTTTTTTTTTTTTTTTTTTTTTTTTTTTTTTTTTTTTTTTTTTTTTTTTTTTTTTTTTTTTTTTTTTTTTTTTTTTTTTTTTTTTTTTTTTTTTTTTTTTTTTTTTTTTTTTTTTTTTTTTTTTTTTTTTTTTTTTTTTTTTTTTTTTTTTTTTTTTTTTTTTTTTTTTTTTTTTTTTTTTTTTTTTTTTTTTTTTTTTTTTTTTTTTTTTTTTTTTTTTTTTTTTTTTTTTTTTTTTTTTTTTTTTTTTTTTTTTTTTTTTTTTTTTTTTTTTTTTTTTTTTTTTTTTTTTTTTTTTTTTTTTTTTTTTTTTTTTTTTTTTTTTTTTTTTTTTTTTTTTTTTTTTTTTTTTTTTTTTTGGCGTGAAAATCTTTACGCAATCTTGCTTCAATTTATTTTGCTAGCTGGGATGGTGTGCCCTGATAACAAATTAGCAATATTCAAATCGTATACTTCCATTCTATCGACCACTGAAATGCTTTTCAAAAACCGAGACGTCCTGATGAAACCTTTCCCCATGCTCGTCATTAATTGCGGCAAGGTTTTGAGAAAAAAAGTCCATATGGGGGTTCAAAAAGTGTAGTTTTAATGAAATATAGCCACCTATAATACAAAAGCATTTTATCATGTCACCAACAAGATTTTCGCAATTTTTAGCTTTCTCATTTCCAAGGAAACGTGAGCACACTGATGTAAAGTATAGCCAGGCGGATTTTTTGGTTTCTGACTGTTTGTCTTCATACTCTTCATCGTGAAAGGACTTCCTTAAGTTGTGGTTCAATAAAAATCCTTTCTTTTACTTTTGCCTCACTTAAATTTTTGAATTTGTTCCTGAGATGCAATAAAGTCATTCCTTCTCTGTATAGTGCTTTTACAAATATTTCGATAAACCAAGTTTAATGTGCAATTGTGGAAAGAAGGCATATTGTATTGTTCCAAGCGGCTCATTCGATATGTTTTTGCTACTCAAAGTTTTGAAATTTCCTTTGCGTTTGCCGAATATGCTACAGGAATGAATAGGAAAAAAATACTTAGATGGAGGACCACTGATAAACCAGCGCCACTCTGCTGAATTGTGCTCATGTCCTAGTGCTTGAAATAGTACATTCACATCGCAGAAGCATACTCTTTTTTCTTTCTCCGCAAAATAGTTTACAAAATGCCTTTGTCGTCTTGAAAGAGACTCAAAACTTTGAGAAGTAGATAAAGCTTTTGTTATCAAAAATGTCACTAAAGTAACCCAAGTTCATTAAAATGGTCTCTAGAATGGCAACGATTGTTACCTAGTATAAAACTCCATGAGAGGGCGCTGTAGCAGCTCTCTATCAAAAGGAGAAATATCAACTTTTCGTGGCTTTTTGTGTGGCAAACGGGAGCCAAGGTATTGGAATTAATAGTAATGAAGGTGTTTGACATAGAAATTGTATATATGAAAATAAAGGAAAAAATTTTAACCTAAAGGACTCTTCTTTGATTGGAACCACAGAACTTCCACAAAAACGATCTCACTGTCAATGAGAAAGATATAATTTATAATAAATTAAGTCAATAAATTACGAAGAAATGCACATTTATCCGGAAAATACGTAAAAAGCTAAAATCTGGAATTTTGGAACAATGGTACGTGATAGGCAAAAAATTAAGGCAGATTCGAAATTTTCAGCCAAAAATACATAAGAAACAGACTTTTTCATTCAAAGGACATTTTTTGTGCTGCACAGTGTAAATCTTTTTATATATGCATATTATTCAATTACGCATTGCGTTTGGAAATGGATTCACTTTATTTATCACCACTATTATTATTAAACCAGTCACAGACAATTTTGAGGAAAAAAGTTAAAAAGAAAGTTGTTTCATTTATTTAAAAACCTATTTCAGCCTTTAATTCAAAATCGTCAAAAAAATATTGAAGATCGTCACAATTAATCTGACAATTAATTACCAAGCATTCATTATACTATATCCGAATATAAAGATTTTTCAGATATATTATAAAAACGGAAATGTCTGCCTCTGGCCCAAAACAGCTAGTATTTAAAAAATCAGCTAAAATAAAGCGACAGATTTCTCTGACGAATACCATCCGGTTTGATTCCATTCTGTGCACCTCAAGAACCCTTCATGTCTGCAGGTGGGTACTGTTACTACGAGCATAACACCACAGATGTTCACAGCAGTTCCCTCTTCCGGTGGCTTTGCATTTACGCCCCACCTTAAGCATACTGAATGGTCGTCTGCCGTCCAAATGCATATCGTTTGTACATTTTCCATTTTCCCATGAAGAAAAATAAATGTTCAAACTCATAAATTCATACGAGAGCTAACAGCTCTTCGTTTTTACCCATTATTTACTACAACTTTGACAGAGAGTTGATTTATTTTTTGGTGTTCGCCTTTTCTTGCCGCTTTAAGGGCTATAGCAACTCCACCTCTGACAGATGGCCCGTTACGAAACATTTACGAAGTAATGTTACATTTCCATGTCGGATACCATAAGACGAAGTCAAAGGAATCTACCGCGGCGCTTCGACTCAGACGCCAAACAGCCTTATGTCACGTTCCTAATAAAGAAGAAAAAAAAGATTCATCCTCGTCTGCACCTTTCCCCTGTGCCGATAGGGGTTCACCATGGGTGTGATGCCACGTTAGCTGCAAAAATAACGAACGCTAATACAAAACTTGCCCCTTTTTTTGGTGTGTTTTAAGTACATAGGTCCAGGGACCGATTAAGACAGTCGGGGGTCCAAGGCACAACATTATTTTGGGGGCCCCAAGGTATGAAAATTAAAAATACTGGGTATAATGTATAAAGTTAAATAAGCTTGGAGATTATTCTATTAATACTGGGCTCATACCCAATTGGCAAGGGGGGGGGGGGAAGCACCTACTGACACGACAATCCTACTTTCTGCATTCTATATTGTTCTTTATATGATTTTTGTATTATTCATTAAATAAGCTTTAACTTTTTGAATACACATATTGCATTTTCAAATTTTGCTGTTTATAATATTAAATAAATAAAAAATGTCGATGCTTCAGCGATTAGAGGACACTATTTAGCATGATAGTCAATGAAGATATTAATCTGATTGTACATAGTTTACCTTTTGTTAATGCAATTACTTTTAGCTCGCCATTTAAATGACTTAAGAGCTTTACATTTTGTAAAAAAATTTAACTTTTAAGAGATATTTTCAGAAATCTTAATTACAATTTGGGGGCCCAAGGCCGCGGCCTTGTCGGCCTGTGCTGTAATTAGGCACTGCATAGGTCCTTTACAGGATAGCTTCAATTTTAACAACTATGTACAGTATACACATTACACAGTGTGTCAAAGAAACATCAAGAATAGGTTTATAAAATAACAAGACGTTATAAGATTAAACGTTAGACGTTATATAATAACAAGACGTTATAAGATAAAATAACAAGACGTTCCGTCTAGAACTATACCGAGCCTACTTTCCTGTATACACCAAATTCAAATTTATAATCTAACTTATCTTTCTCTCTTTCTCATTTAGCTTTAGTTCTTAATTACTTCGAACATACCTTTTTCAACGGATAATTCATATTCATTCACTCACTCATTCATTCTTTCATTTATTCAGTCATTCACTTATTCATTCATTCATTTACTCATTCATGTATTTAGTCACTCATTTATTTATTTTTTCATTCATTCATGTATTTATCCTCTCAATTATTTATTTTTTTATTCATTTACTCATTTATTTATTTTATCATTTATTCACGGTATAATCCGTGCCGATTCACGCAGGGGGTGCCTTCATAGTCTTAGAAGTTTTTCACATATGTTAAAATTTAGAACAAAGTGAGTTATAGGTATGTTTTTGTTTTGCTCAAGATAATTCCTCGCCCGAGGTAGAGGCAGCCAAAGATGGCGCCTTCGGCGCTAATTTCTCACTTGCGATTTTCGACAAAAACTTTCAAGTACTCTATTTAATGAACGGTACAAGATATTCTGATGCAGTTTTTTTATTTGAAAGATAATTGGATTCTGTTTAAGATGAAAGGCCACATTTTAAAATATCTGTTCAACGTTTTTTTCAGTAGCCTTTTTTTTTTTTAATTTTTTAAAACTTTTTTATTTTTTTCTCAAAAAAGTCAATCTCAAAATTTTACATTTTTTTACAGTTGGTTAATAGTATTGAGTACTACATTCCTTGAAAAGGAGAGCTTCCACTTGTGCGTTCAACGGTTCTTAGAAACAATTTAAGATTTTGCCAGTTATTTTATCAGTTTTATTTATAAAGTAGTCATACATTGGTCTCAGCAAGTCAAAATTTCCAAATTTAATTTTCTTTGACATGGCATTTAATTCTTAATAAACATTAGCGCATGAAAAAATCGTGTTTTTTTTTAAATTAAAAGAAAAAAACAGTTTTTTTTTAAATTTTAAACTAGATTGCTTATCATACCAATAAACATAACTTAAGACTGACATTCTGAGTAAAATGCAATGAATATAATATTCATTTAAGTGAAAATAAGAATTTTACGTTGAAAAGGGTGTATTTATGCTAAAAATTTAGAAAAATAAATGCAATACACTGTACTTTCAACCCAATACGCATATGTTGGAAAAATTAATTACTGCACATTCGCCAGGCCGTTAGAATAAATACATGTATACCAGCCATTAAAATAATTTCTGCATATCATTTGTTCATAATCAAAAAAAAATAATAATAATTAAATTTATTTTTAAATAACACATGCGGTTAAGCATTTTCTTTCTCAAATTACTGTAATGGCAAATGGAATCAAGAAAACAAGTTTGGCTGCTCTCTTTTCTACTATTAGTTAATTTTTGAGCTTATGAACAAATCCAAAGGGAAACTTTAGTTCAATTGCTGCTGAAATGAGCATATGAATAATTTTTGGCTGTTTATTACCCATGAATTCTTTTAAAGCAGTTACAGTTTCCCACACTCAATTGTTGACATAGACTGCAATTTCTGTTTCAAATTAAATTCTACAAAAAGGAAGTGCACAAATTATGAACTTCAACCCATTGCTTCATAGTTCACTGTTTTCTTTAACCAAATTTAATTGGCTCTTAAACCTCTTATTTTTCTTATTTTAAGAATTTGGGGGTGGTGATGGGTGGGAAAGAAAGGTGTCAATACCTGCTCATATTTTTTTTTAAAAAGGTATCGTGTAATTACTTTATCTTGCTGATTTAGGTTATTTTCTAGCTTTTTCTGAATACTTGTAACAGCTTCGGCTTTTTTAAATTTATCTTCTTCAAATTTTTTAAAAGCAGTTAAGATTAGTTTTAATTGATTATCCTCTACATTCTGTTCCATTGCCCATTGAAAATTTTTTGATACTTATTTCTCCAATAAACTTCTACTTCCTTCTTTAAATACCTGCATAAAAATTAGACAACTCATACTGCTAACTCAAATTAGTAATAAATGCTTCAATATTATTCTTTGATTTTATTATTGTTAGAGCTATTGAGTTAAATCAATGATTTTTTGAAAAAGTTATCTGATTTAAATTATGTACAGCCTGATAAATATTCGAAACATATTTTAAAAAAAAGAAGAAAGAGAGAGAAAAAACACTAACGTATTACAATCAAAAACATATTAAAGCTTATAATATATAGGCATTTTCCCAAAAACATACCATTCACCAAAATTATGTTGTCTAGTTTTAAAACCAGCTACATCCAAAAAAAATAAAAAAATTTTTTCAGGGCGGGCAAATAACTCTTAATATAAAATATATTTAGGAAATTCGAAATGTTCGAAATGTTAGAGAATCAAGGTTTTCCTAGCTAAGAGCATTATGATAGGTTTTTAAATTGCTGAAATTTTAATACAAAAAAAATTTTTTACTTGGAAGATATTTGGAGGGAAAAAGTGGATGTATCTGGTTTTGAAACTAGACGGCTCAAGTTATAGATAAAACACATAATAGTGGTCTTTCGTGCATATGCTTTGTTTTTGTTAACTTCCTTATGAAAGAAAAGGAAGGAAATGCAAAGTGATTGAATCTCAAGTTGATTTTGCCCCCCCCCCCCCCCCCGCTGTAGCGTTCCTTTTTCTTTTTTCATAAGATCAATAAGTAAGATAGGGAAAATCAAAGATAAAAAGCTATGTTTTACTGAATAGCACATATGAGGAGCAAACAGTCAAACGGTGTTTTCTCCAAAAAAAAAATAAAGTTAAAGTTACTGGTTTTTCTTTGAACTCGTCATTAACTGGTACAAAAGTATGTGGTTATTTGTAACCAAAACAAGCTTTAAACTTGTTTTGGTTGCAAATAACAACATACTTTCGTACTAGTTAACGAGGAGTTCGAAGAAAAACCAGTAATTTTAAATTTTTTTTTTTTTTTTTGGAGAAAACACGGTTTGACTGTTTGCACCTCATAAATAAAAATAAACAACTAATAGATTTGAACTCTAGCTATGAAAAAAATGAGAAAATGATCTTTAAAAAAATTAATGAAATCAATAAATATTTTAAATTAGCGGGCAATAAGATTGGCCAATGTATGTCGGTCTGTCTGTTTGTGTACAGGTAATTTTTTTGTGGGACGGGGGGGGGGGGGGGGGGGAGATATGTTTCTAATATTTATTATGAAAATTAAATTTGGATAATTTTGATTTAATGAGACCAATATATTACTATGTTAAAAAGAAAAATTAATAAAATATATGGGAAAATCTTAAAATGTTTCAAAAAACCGTTGAACGCAAAATTGGAAGCTCTCCTTTTCAGGTAATGTAGTACTCAATGGTATACCAACTGAAAAAAAATAAAAATTTTGAGATTGGCTTTTTTGAAAAAAAAAAAAAGATTTTAAGAAAAAAATTCAGAAGGCTGCAGAAAAAAACGTTAAACAGATATTTCAAAATGTAGCTTTTCATCTTAAACAAATCTAATTATCTTTAAAATTTAAAAAAATGCATCAAAATATCTTGCACCGTTCAGGAAATAGAGCACTTGAAAATTTTTGTCGAAAATCGCAAGTGAAAAATTGCGCCGGAGACGCCATCTTTGGCAGCCTGTACCTCGGGCCATGAATTTTTTTGAGCAAAACAAAAACATACCTATAACTCACTTTGTTCTAAATTTTAACAATTGTGAAAAAAAACTTCTGAGACTATAAAGGTAAGATTTTATTTTTACCTGCCTGAATCGAGACGGACTACGCCTCACTCATTCATTCATTCATTCTTTCACTCTTTCATTCATTCATTTATTCATTCATTCATTCTTTCACTCCTTCATATATTCATCCATTCATTGAGAAATATAGTTAAAAAACCTAATCAAAAAATTTCATAGGAAAATAGTCTTGTTTAGTTTTTGTTGAACTTCGTATCAGTACATGTTCATATCTTTCCGATAAAGTTTGTTATAAGCACACCCGTCGGTTAGAAGGATTTATATGGGATAGAAATTTCCCCGTAGGTGCTTATGTTAATTTTTTTTAACTTTTCGAAAATGAACAAAAAATGTTCAAATCAATATTTCACGCCGAGAGCTTCTTCCAGTAAGCTTGCTCATAAGAACTTGAATCTTGTGCCCAGAGTTTACAAAATTTGTTTCATTTTTGCCCATAGACGCTAATGTTACATTTCTTTGAACTGCTCAAAATTGAACGAAAAATTGCTCAAATCAAAGAGTAAAATATTTAAATGAGCCTTCGCCGAAATATTTCGAATGCAAAAAGAATTTTTCGAATCGGGCAATTCGTTCAAAAGTTATTAGGGGGGACAGACCGACAGACAAACCAATTTCCTCCATCTCAAAACCCTACTTTCAGATTTTTTATTTTTCAATCTTCATTTAATTACTTCACTTTTTTCTTATTTTTCTTCATTTCTAACGATATTTTTACGATACATTAAGCCTTCTTTCATGTTTTATTTATTTATTTTTTTTACTTTTACTGGAAAGTAGGCTAAAAAAGTATTGTTAATAATTCTACTCTTGAACTGGCTGAATGGCACTAACCAATTCCAATTTTACCGGTTTTCATTTTAGCTCAAATGCCATTGAATTCTCAATCGATTAAAACATCGCACAAGAAAAAAAATAAAATAATTTTCTAAACGGTATTAGGTGTTTTTGTAGTTTTCTTTCGTCGCATTCCGTTAATATGATATGTGGAAAGTGATAGAGATTAATTGCACTAATTTAAGTGTATTTAATGCAATGACATTTTATTTATTTATTTATTTTTGTATTAGTATTTTATTTTTATATTTCATTCTTTTTATTTTGTTTATTTTTGTATTACAAAACAAAATAATACATGAAACAATAAATATTATTAAAATTGTTACAAAACTTAATTAAAGATAACCCATACTTTTACCAGGGATGGAATGATGTTAGTTTTCATGGCAGCCAACAGATTCCCACCCAAATATTGATGCCTTGGCGACCGATGGAGTCATCTTAAACAATTATTATGTTCAACCAATATGTACGCCCTCCCGAGGAGCACTTATGACAGGAAAATATCCCAAAAAATTTGGGGTAAATATAGTAAAATACGGATTTAATCATTTTTTTAAAGAAAGAACTGCATCTTGGTGACTAAAAGCATCAATAATTATGAAATTTTTGACATAACACAAAAAATAATTAACTTACAATTATAAAAATTTTTTTTGTCATCCAAAATCGTGCATATGCATTTTGTACCTGCTTTTAGTAGAGATTAAATAGAATCGACTGTTTAAATCTTAATGTGTTCACTTTTTATTGGCCGAAGCTAACCAACTATCTCCACCAGCTGTGTAAAAGGATTTTGGAATCAGTTAATTGCAATGTAGTATTAAAAATACAAAGAGGCCTTGGAATTTTTTTTTTTTTTTTTGTTAAACGTTTTACTTTATATGTATGGAATCAACAAAAAAAAGAAAACGCTTTTAAATATCCAGATCCGGCAAATTAAATCCATTATATTTATTCTATATTTTTTTACTCAATTATTTTTCTCTGAAGAATAACAAACAATTGGAAGTTTTGTAGCACAGGTGAAGCATGTCGAGTCTTAAAAATATGCAGAAAATTTTAAGTTTGAAACTGGTAACTGGGGGGGGGGGGGGGGGGGGCTTTAGTTTTACTGAATGGGCAAAAAGTATGTCGAAACTTTTAAATTTGCCGCTCGAAGCAAAAGTAATAAAAAAATATGGTCAGCGTACGTCGCTTCAGGGGTGCACCCCCCTCAGGACGATGGCGAACCCCGCTAAAAATCTACGGAATCCCCACCCAAATCAATAACACCCCCAAAAATAGCGGCACACCCCTAAAAAAGACCCCCCTAAAATTTTCAATGGCGCAGTCAGCACTCTACCACCATGACCCCCCCCCCCCCCCTTGATGGGCTGTGGACAGGACACCCCTGGTAGTATGCTAGAAACTGTTTTGAAGCCGATATTTCACAGAAGTGTTAGAAACTACAGAAATAGTGTGCCATTTCAAAGATTTCGTGCTGCTAGCCTAGTTACCAATTTAAAAACGTTAATTTTACACGATGTTTTAAAGTAGCATTTTTCTTTCTCATTAAGACTGCCAAAGTTACATAGAGGGTTATTTTTCCCGTTGCTATAAATTTATATTTATTTCCATTTAAAATGCTACTATCTTTTTCATTTATACTGTTATTATTATTATGTTTAGGACTACAGCATGATGTTATTTATGCCGAAGCTCCGTTTGGCTTGCCAATGCATGAAATTTTACTACCGCAACACCTGAAAAAGTTAGGTTATGCAACGCACGGCATTGGAAAGGTTGATTCTTCTTTCTATTTATAGAATAATTTTTTATCAAAAAAAAAAAATTACAAATGATTTGTTTTTTAATTGCAAATTTCAATATATTAGTACGGCCCTAATAAAAATTACAAATGATTTGTTTTTAACTGCAAATTTCAATATATCACTACGGCCCTTTTATAAAACGTTTAAAATTACATTTTTATTTCATGTTATCACTTTCATTTTCTTTGATATTTGTTTCATTATGCTCATTAGCGTTGCTCGTGACTGATTTATATGTAAATAAACTGAAATCAATTTTGGGAACATAAATTTAATGTATCAGAGATTAATAATATAATGTAAAAGCTTCGAAATTAAAAACTTGAATGAACAAGTAAGCAAATTAATTTTACTGAAACTGTTTGTTATGTGCTAATGCACAAAACGCTCTCGACCCCCACCCCCTTTCTTTTTTTGGTTTGACGATATTATACAATGTAATAGATTTCTGCAAAAAACCCACTATACTTGAATATAATCAAAATATGTACTTATTCTTAAAGTATCTCACTAATTAAAAATTTCAATTGAGACAGTGAGAAGCAAAGGGACGTAAGTGACAAAAATTTAAAAAATTTTGGGGATAAATGGTGCAAATGATAAGGAAAGCAACATTCTATATTGTGGCAAGAAATATTAGGGATAGCTCTAACAGGTGCTCCGCTTCAGCGTAATTTAGAACATAGGCGTAACTAGGCTTGGGGGAAGGGGGGGGGGTCACCCTAAAAATGTACAGACTAAACACCAATAAGCAGTGCACAAGAGTTCAAAATTTACTAGTCATCAATACTTGTCATTACAGATATACTCCGTGTTTATTTCAGGCATCTCTCGGGGGGGGGGGGGGGTACTCCCTCGGAGCAAGTCAACTCCCCCCCCCCCCCCCCCCTCGGCGAAAAAAATCAGATCACAATTTTTAAAAAAAAAAAGAAAAGAGAAATTACGCTTTTAAGACATCTTAAGGCCTAATATTGAATTATGAGTTGTGCTAGTATTGCTGCTGAAAAGAATGTGTATTTTCATATTTACAATGTGTTCTTAGTCCGAAACGCGTGTTTTTTTGAGTTGTGCCACTATTGCAGCCCATGAGAACCAATCAATTCAGATCTTTTTTGTTCAATGTACATTTATGATTAGGCTAAGTAAAAGTGTAATTTTGTCACGGTATTTTTCACCTTCGCAATGTTATTATAAACGCTCTATGGGACCATTCATAAACAGTGTCACACTTTCTTTCAATATATTTGAGCCCCCTCCCCCACCCTTTGTCACAAAATCACCCTCTCCAACACACCGCTATCCCCTTTGCCACGTTCACGTATATTACATGAACACTTGCAGTGTGTGCAACGTACTTGCAGTGTTGCAGTTCAGAAATAAAGTACTTACGTTAAAGAATCATATTTTTAGTTTTATTTTTTAACTTTTAACGACATTTGTGGGCATAACAATAAATGATAATGATTACACGTGGACTTAAATAGCATAAAATTAGATTAAGGTTAAAACAGAAAAAAGATAATTAGTGCATAATAGTGAAAAATAATTAATTGACTTCTGAAAAATGACCCACACTTATTTATTTTTAAAAATAAATACCTAAGAAGAGTTTCTTTTAAAATTTTAACTAGAAGTGACTTCAAACCTTAATAAGCATCCGTATTTTCAATATAAAATGAAATCAATAAAACTTTAAAATCAAATTATGAAAATAAAAAATTATCAAAAATAAGTTTTATCTGCTGGTTTTTTTTCCGTTTTTATAGAAAGCAAAATGTGTAATGTCACACTTCTTGTTATCCCATCTTGTCACAATTTATTGACCCCCCCCCCCCCCCCCTGCCCCACTCGAAGTAGTGTGACATCATCCCCTATGAAGTTAAAAAACGAAAAAAGGAGGATTAATAAGCAGTTTCTCAGCATGGGAGGAAGAAATAAAAAGTTGAAACTAAAATTGCAAAAAAAAAAGAGGAGGGGCAGCTAAAATATTATTTCGAAAAAATTACATAAAAATAACCATACCTTTCCTGCTTCAGGGGGTTTTTCCCAAAATAGGACAAAATACTTTCACCTTTTCTTTTACTCATAATCAAAATTTGTGCGCAGACGAGCAAAGGAGACTTTTGCAAGACCACAAGAACCCACTAAATTCCCAAATGCCAAGGTCAAACAAGGTCTCTGTTTTATTGTGCAAAATGGTTGGGAAAAAAAGAGAATATGATTTGAGGAGAGGCATCCGCAAAGGGGCAAGAGCCCTCCCCCGCCCCCCTTGTCGGAAGCGTTTCTATGTTTATTTGATTTTACGAATTGCTAGTTTAAAAAAGAAAATAAAAGAACTAAGATTTGTCCCAGCAATAACAGCACAAACATCCATATCCCGCAATCGTAGAAGCAGGGGTCCATTAGGCATTAGCTTACTTCCACAATATGGGTAGTTAGAGTGTCGCCATTTCCACGAATGTAACCTTCGGGCAAGGATGGACAAAGCACCAAACTGTTGTACGTATATTTATGGCAGATGTGGTTCCATGAGGCTCGCATTTTGCGAAAAAAGGATCACTATATTTCCTGTTTTTGTGTGGTCGGGTGATTAGAACCATATGCAGTCCTTAGGCAAGGAATCAATCCGTTATCTGTTGAAGACACGCGGGACCTATCGTCTGGAGAATTGAGAGAAAAAAGGGTCTTTTTTTGAGTTCTGGTTTGTAGGCCCTAGATGTTTGAAGCGCCGTCTTGTCGTTTCCCCATTTGTAAAACAGAGGACCCCCTCTCCCGCTCCCAAACAGGTTGGTTCAAAGAACAAAATCTAATCATCATTTTTTTTTTGTTTAATTTTTTTTTTTCAGACAGGTTAAAAATTTCGAAAGTATTTCGGGGAGAGGGGGGGTCGGGTCCGTTGCCCCCCCCTTTCTTACGGCTTTGCCTACAACACCAGTTTATCAGAAAAAAAACCTCCATCAAAGAGGAGAATATTTCCCAGGAAACTGGTGCGATTGTGTTTCCCCAAAATTTCTGCCTTTGGGTAAAAAAGACATCAAGAAGGGAAGAAAACCATCTGGAGTGATTGAAAGGATCTCTGCTGTCTGTCTGTGTGTGTACGGTGATTGAAGCCACCTTTCGCTGTAAAATTCCTAAAAGGGGATAAGGGGGTTGATTATAACCAGATGAAAAGTCCCCTGTAATATGAGCTACGTACTTTGGTCATGATCACCCTTCAGAAAGAGGAAATAAAATCATATGCATATATGTTTATTTTTCTTAGGGAAAAATAGATATGTACTTTGCAAGGCTAGCCAGAATTTTTTTTGTGTGCCTAATATATGTGCCTAAATAACTAAATACAAAATAGGGGGGGGGGGTGTTGAATCCCCAAAACCCACCCCTGGTTACGCCTATGGCAGAAGTCACTTAAAATTATGTTTATAATCCTTTAATATTACTGTTATTAAACTGAAAAGGTAAGTTAGGGAAGGAAAATGCTACGCATTTTGATACTAAATGAGTGATGCATGAATCTGAATTTTTCAACTGCAGAAACTGAAGCACATGGCTCTCACAGCACATTGGTAAAAAAGAAAAGAAAGACATTGCACATCTGTAACTATTTTTCGATTTTCTTTCAAGCTATAGACGATACAAAAGGCTATCCGGTTGCGTCTTAACCCCCCCCCCCCCTTTCCCGTTTTACATCCCTCGGTTTTCTCGGGAAATTTTTGAACCAAAAGAAATAGCAACCCCTCCACCAATTCCGAGAAACTCCAGTTCAACTTTGACTACAAGTGCAGACTCGCCCCTAAATGACGATTGACAGATGCATCCCCCTTATCACATGCATCCCCCTTATCACGTGACTCTCCGTTTCAGTTTCAGTTTCTCACGAATGTGAACTAGTGGTGGACCGTGCTCCAGCAGGCCCCGAGAGTCTTGCCCGTTCTTCTCCTTCAACGTCCATCCCCACGATTTTGTCCGAGGAAAGAGATGAGGGGGAAATTTTACAGCTTGTCTCCTATGTTGTTCACACGAAGCTAAAAAAAAAAAAAATTTCCCAAACCCACAACCCGATTAACTTGACATAATTTTCCCTCAAGTCGAGGAACAAAAATGAATAAATAACTAAATACCCAATGGGGGGGGGGGGGTTTGAACCCCCAAAACCCCCCCTGATTACGCCCTTGATTTAGAAAAAAAAATAACATAAACGGTTCCATAAGATCCAAACTTTGAACGCGTTTTTCTCAGAATCGTTTTTTGGTCACTTTTCATCCCTTTGCTTCTCACTGACTCAATTTAAGTATCTCACTAGCAAAAATTTCAATTTTTATACACTAATTTTTCATCAAGGTAGTAATTCCATTAATGTTATTTTTTCTTTGTCAGTGGCACTTAGGATTTTTTAAAGAGGAATACCTACCAGTCAAAAGAGGATTTGACTCGTTTTTTGGCTATTGGACAGGGAAAGAAGATTTCTATACGCACTATGAGCAGGGAGTACGGAATTTTCAGTAACCAATGAAAACTGCATTTCTTACATAAGATTTGTAAGAAGTGCAGTTTTCCTACAGATTTTATGTAAGAAATTTTTTTTTTACGTTATGATCTAAGATAAGAAATTACCTGTTTAAATTTTACCATGTCGAGTTAAGAAGTAAAATACACTTACTGCGGCACATTTTGCCTAGCTTTAGTAAGAAAGTAGTTTTTCGCTTTTAAAAATGTTAACGTGTTATCCAATTTGTGCAATTTTTTTTTTTTTTTTTTCAAAAATCAATAACACAAAAACTAAAAGCCCAAAAAATCTGTCTTTTGTCCTCTTGAGGGGTACATTACATAAACTACATCGCTTCAAACTTTGATATTGAAAACACACGTTTTCTTTTCTTCGCTTTTTCTTAATTCTTTTTAGTATTTTTCATTCATTTGAAATATGGAACCCTCAAGCTGCCAATATTTTGAGATGAAATTTGGAAGCAATGTGTTTTATTCCGTTTGAAACCTCTTTATAAATGAGACTATACGAAAAAAAAACCCTTTTTTTCCCTCTGTTATAATTTACATCAATTTAGTATAGGGTAAGTGTGCGATAGACGCCATAGGGGGATAGATGCCTAAATAAACGCATGTTTGCCACCCGGAGCGGTGATTTTTGGTGTCACTCCTCCCACCCACCCAAAAGAGAAAAAACATTGTGTTGGATAAACTTGTAGTTTTGTAGTTTATATTACGGTCAATAGTGGGAAAAAAAATCTTAAGAAATTGTATGTTATTATTTATTTAGTGTACCTTTCCGTAAACTACTTTTTTTCTGTTATGCGTTGAAATAGCATCAGTAAAATTGTATTATTTAAGTTCCGTATTTCTCATAAACTTTTAATCTCGAAATAAAATGTAAACCTTTGTGCTAGGAAGTAAAAATTAAAAATCAACTTAAATTGCGCACAAATTTTTTCAAAAACTGCAAACACGTGTTTCGGGGTTGCAAGGAGCCCTTTTCAATACAAAAGAAGTAGCTTCTAGATGAAAAACATCCAACTGAAACTGGAGTTGCCAAACTGAAGAGAATCCAACTTTTCTCCATCGGACACCCTTGCACCTTTTAGCCGAAGCCTTAGGTATAGAGAATCCAACTGATGCTGGATCAGTTGGATGTTTTTCACATAAAAGCTCACTTCTTTTGCATTGAAAAAGGGGTTCCTTGCAACCTCGAAATACGTGCCGGCAATTTTTGCAAAAATTTGTGCATAATTTTTATTTATTTTTTACGTTTTATCTCATTTTGTTGGTCACCCCCCAATAGGGTGTCCCCCGGGGCGTACCCCCTCCCCCCTGCAGTGACGCTACTGCGGAAATGTAAAGCGTGTAAATATTTTAATAACACGATTAGTACATTATCATCTCTCATAAATTTCTGACAAAACGAATCTTTTATGACAAAACGAATAAAAAATAAAAGCAAGAATCAAACGTATTAGTGTTAGCATAAATGAGGCCTAGTTATAGTATTAACCACATTAATCATGCCATAGAACTACTGGGCATTAAAATTGTTAAAACGAAAAGAAACATCTTCACAAATATTTTGCATCACAGACCAGGGTATGAAAATACCAGCACAATATCGTTTAAACGTAGAACACAGGGGCATCATTTGTTAAATTCTACGAAATATAATGCTATTTTGTGTACCTTCAATTACTCATTGGCGCTGTTCAAAAAGTTCATGAATTTGTTTGAACAGAACTTATGCCTACATACAAAAAATATATTTGGGTAGGTTGATAAATGTAAATACAAAAATTGAAAAAAAACAAGTGCAAATGAAGAAATTTCTTAGAATTGAAAAAACGAGCAGCACATCTTCTTGGTGTTTTTCCAATTGTTTTAATTCTTTGTTCTTTTTATCACAGTGTTGTTTATGTATTTTTGCATTATTACATTTCAGTTTATATTAATTTTTAAATTATGTATATATATATTTTTTTCTTACTGATTCTAGACCCTCCATACATATGGACTTGATTTTCATGAGAACAATGAAAATGCTTTTGGATACTTGGGGGTCTATGGCACAGATATATTTACTGAGAAAGCTGATACTATTATAAATAATCACAACAAATCCGAGGTAAGCAAGCACATTTGTTTTCAACTAAGAGTTTTTTGACATCTACTTTCGGCAATTATGTACTTATAAATTTTCTTTTTGGATGTTTACGGTCTCCAACAGTTATATAAAGATATTTTATCCATACATTAAACACTACAATCAAAACAATTCGCATAATGTAACCACTGTGAAGAATTAACAGTACTTTCTTCACTTAAGTCCAAAATTTTCAGACGAAGAAAAAAATGCTAAACTCCTTGCAATAAACAAGAATGCCGAACAGAGAATTTTCTTCTTTCAGCTCAATGAAGTAACTGCTTAACCCATTAACTACTTTTTTATTGATTCATTTATTTAGTTTTTAGCTTTTGGCCGGATAGGGGTTACATATGGCACGAAAAATTGCGTAAAGGGTCATTCACAAATGATGTCCCGCTTCAAGACGGGGGAGAAGGGTTCAATAAAGTGTGACAGCTTGCGACAAGGAGAGGGGAGCGGTAACAAGAAGTGTGACATCGTACATTTTTATTTCTATAAAAGCATTTAAATTCAGCAAATTAAACTTATTTTATGCTAATGTAATATAGCGTGACATGTGACAAAGGGGGGGGGGGAGAATTGAAGAAAGTGTGACATCATTTATGAATAATTACCTAATAGTGTAATTTCAAATTACGTTCTGTTTTGTAAATACTTAGTACTTTTGAAAAAGAGGGCCAGGTGGATACCGTTACAAAATGATTAATAAAATCATTTCAATAAATAAAAGAATGAGTATATAACAAATCGTTACTGTAACCTCTATTTATGTACGGCATTTCATTATAAAATATAGAAACCAAAACAAAAAATAATGCTTCAAATATAATAATTATGTTCAACTTTCAGGCGAATTTCAAATTTGTTCCTTTGCTGTAAGGCAGCAAAACACAGAATACACATTTTCTACTGCACAAAATATTGACTCATATATATGTATAGAATGACACTAAACTGTCTGGCATATCAAATATATTTTTGACGCCGAATGGTGCACGTAAAATTCTAAAATCCCAAAAGGGGGATGCTACAGCTAATGAGTTAAAGCAGGTCTCAATTAATTCACTGTGATCATGGAGCAAAAATTTATAAAATTGAAATAATATACAGGATAATCATAGAATAACTTGCTGTTAGGAGCCCTCTAACATGTACCGTAAAGGAACTGGTCCAAAAATATGCTAGGGTCTAAATACGGGCTACCTGGAAGTAGTCTGGGAGCAGTCGTAACTTCGAGGAGTCATAAGAATAATCCCAAATGGAGCAACAGGAAGTGACAAAATTTTAGCGAACAAATGACCTTGACTGTTAAACCACGTGTTTTAGTGAAAACTAGTTAATTAGAAAAACCTACTTTTCAGGAACTCAAAACTTTTCAAAGTAAGTGAAATATAATTTCTCTCTTTCTCAGTTATTGAGGATAGTGACTTCTACCCACACCAAAGTAGATGACATGAGCTTCTTGCAGGGCACTTTTTTTTTATCTATTTGTTTGCTTAGTAATGGCTGCAGACAACATCAACTTGAAGTACTAGATGGTTTAAAAACGGGCTACCACTGTTGGTCTAACAACAGGCTAATCTGTTTTCAGATCATGAAGTCATTATTTACGACTTAATAGCAATATTCCCTTTTGATAAACATATTTTCTCAGAGAGTGATTTCTTGGCTGCTGAACTGGAATCTGATAAAACTAGCAGACCACACTTTTTACAGCATCTTCAGTTAATTTACTTGATACTTCCACTCCATGCAAAATGGAAGTAGGTGAAAAAGGACAGTTCTGCCCCAAGAGGCGGATCGCGGATCAGGGGGCGTGGCCGATCAGCCTCCCAATACCCCCAGGCGTGCCCTCAGGCGTTAGACGAGTGGAGTTGAGTTGTATGCCCTCAGGCATTTTTCGAGTGGAGTTGAGTTGTTTTTGCCCTCAGGCATTTTCGAGTAGAGTTAAGTTGTATGCCCTCAGGCATTTTTCGAGTAGAGTTGAGTTGTTTTTCAAAAATTTATAGTTTGGGAATGGCAACACTTTTTAGTTTCAGTTTAAGACTTAATGTAAAGCCGATTGTAGCGCCATCTATGAGCAGAAAAGGGAACTATTTTGGAACTTAGAATTTTTTTTTTCTAATGTTTTAGAATTCGAGCATTAAATATTAACAAAAAAATAATTATAATGTATAATGAATTAAATTTATTGTCGCTATTTACATCCTATTATGTATTTATTTCTTTTTTCGACTTAGAAAGATTCTTTTTCGATCTTTTTAATGTTTTCACTTAGCATTCACGCAGGAACTATTTCATATTAACAAAAAAATTAATTATAAAATGATAGCGCTAAAAAGTTAATACTTAAAAAGGGATTACTTTAAATGCAAAGGGAATTATTAAAGTATTACATTTAAATGATATTAAAAAATAATAATAATATTTTTAATACAAATTAGTGATAATAAAAGGTATATTCAACTTACCCTAGCAGGAGATTCAGTAGATTGATAATTGATTCTTGAAAAATCCATGGTTGAGCTTATAAGGAACTGAGAAACGCTTTTAAAAAAGAGCAGAACAAAAATTCATCTTTACTAAGCAAGTGTAGAAAGCGATGTGACTTTTCACTTTCCAGTCCTTGTAGCATTTTCTTTCAAGAAATATAGAAGCTAAAAGTTAACCAATTAGAATGCAGTATACATCACAGTTGAAGAGAATGTATACATTCAGGGTACATTTTCCGAAAGTTATAATTCCTGCAGCATTGCAAGACATGAACAAACTTGTATTGCGCTAAAAGATTGAAATCATAGTGCAGGTGTTTTTTTTTTTTTTTTTTTTTTTTTTTTTTTTTTTTTTTTTTTTTTTTTTTTTTTTTTTTTTTTTTTTTTTTTTTTTTTTTTTTTTTTTTTTTTTTTTTTTTTTTTTTTTTTTTTTTTTTTTTTTTTTTTTTTTTTTTTTTTTTTTTTTTTTTTTTTTTTTTTTTTTTTTTTTTTTTTTTTTTTTTTTTTTTTTTTTTTTTTTTTTTTTTTTTTTTTTTTTTTTTTTTTTTTTTTTTTTTTTTTTTTTTTTTTTTTTTTTTTTTTTTTTTTTTTTTTTTTTTTTTTTTTTTTTTTTTTTTTTTTTTTTTTTTTTTTTTTTTTTTTTTTTTTTTTTTTTTTTTTTTTTTTTTTTTTTTTTTTTTTTTTTTTTTTTTTTTTTTTTTTTTTTTTTTTTTTTTTTTTTTTTTTTTTTTTTTTTTTTTTTTTTTTTTTTTTTTTTTTTTTTTTTTTTTTTTTTTTAACACCTATGTTGTATTAATTTATTTTACTTATTGCATAAAACAATTTAATTATTATTTATGAAATTTATTTAGAATGATATTCAGATTTCTGTTGTTACAGTATTTTAATTATTATACCTCTCAAGCTTATTGATATTAAACATTTGGGTTTGTGTACCTGATCTCAAAAAATCCACTTATTGAGCCCTTGTCTAGTGTTAGATACATTCTAGATTTTTACAACACAGAAGCAGGTATGTTCTTAAGTCCTGCGCATTTAATGAAAATTTTTACTTTCATTTGTATTAAAATTTGGAACATGTTGAAAATTTAATATGTTAAACACATATTTTAACCGTATCTAATTACGTAATAAAAACAAAATTCATGGTTTCAAGCTCAGAAATATTGCAAAAGGAGCTTCTTGAAATTATTATTATTATTTTATGAAAATTCATATTTAGGCTTAAATAAAAGTTACTGCAAATTTTTTTTTAAAATTTATTTCATAGGTTAAGTGCCTTTTATATGAACTGTAATGTGTTTACTAATTAAATTCTAAAACAGTATTTTATATTTTGTAGATGTATTGCAGATATTAACCCTAAAAGAAGAACTAAAGCAAGCAAGAAGGAAAAAGGAAAACCTTATTCAAATACTAAGAAAATCATTACCTTGTCTAATGACATTAATGAATTTGATAAAGTTTTATAATTCTGAATTAAATTGAAAAATATTAATATATATATATTTTTTATAAAACCTTTTCAAATTCTGAATTAAATAAAAAGAAGTTGTAAATACTGTGTGTTTTTTGATAAACTTTTCAAATTCTGAATTAAATAGAAAGGAGTTGTAAATATATATTTATGTATGTGTTTCGAACTAGTATTTACTATATGATTCGTTCATGTGCAGTTTTGAAAAGATTTTTTTCTTTTTACAAATGTGGTTAGTTTTCACATTATTTTCCTTGTGTTATTGTTATTGGTTTTGCCAACTTGTTCTCGGATATAATTTGCAGATGCATATTTTTATCAAATTGTTTTCCTATTTGTTCTAAAAAGAAAAATCTGTAGCCCGAGCTGAATTTATAAAAAGAAAAAAATCTTTTCAAAACTGCACATGAACGAATCACATAGTAAATACTAGTTCATGAAGGAAACACATACATAAATATATATTTACAACCCTTTTTCTATTTAATTCAGAATTTGAAAAGTTTTATAAAAAAGACATATATATATATATATATATATATATATATATATATTAATATTTTTCAATTTAATTCAGAATTATAAAACTTTATCAAATTCATTAATGTCATTAGTCAAGGTAATGATTTTCTTAGTATTTGAATAAGGTTTTCCTTTTTCCTTCTTGCTTGCTTTAGTTCCTCTTTTAGGGTTAATATCTGCAATACATCTACAAAATATAAAATACTGTTTTAGAATTTAATTAGTAAACACATTACAGTTCATATAAAAGGCACTTAACCTATGAAATAAATTTAAAAAAAAATAAATTTGCAGTAACTTTTATTTAAGCCTAAATATGAAGTTTCATAAAATAATAATAATAATTTCAAGAAGCTCCTTTTGCAATATTTCTGAGCTTGAAACCATGACATTTTTATGCATGTTGTCGTCTTTTTTGCTTTGTTTTTATTGATATTCCTATTTACTTGCTGAACTTTCAACTGGATTCGTTTGTTGCTCTCTTATTGGTGCTTTCCCTGCTACTTCTACTTCCACTTCACACTGCCTTCATTCTCATTGGTTTACAGTTAATTCTTAGGCTATATAAGCTTTGTTTTTGTTGTTTGTCTGCTTCATTTGGATGTTTTGCATCTAGAAGCTCCCTGTCGCATTGAAAAAGGGATTCCAAGCAATCCCGAAACATATGTCTGCGTTTTAATGCTCATTTGTGCTTTAAATTAACGTGAAATTATATTTCTATTACTGTTTACTTGCACAAAGTTAAATTATTATTATCTGTAAGGTTGATAATCTGTTTTTTGTTTTTGCTTGCTTTATAATTTGCTAACAATACTTAAAAAGGTAATCAGTATCATATTTGTACTATGTAATACAATTAAGTATTGCTCAAATTGTACAACAGTATATATTTTAATTCTCTTCGAGCATTGTTTTAACTAATGCAACTTGCATCTTTTCACTATATTATATAATCAATTCCCAAGTTGTACATGGGTCGATTTTTTATTTACTTCGTTGTCAGGTTAGGCCTAGGCCGGCAAACCTACGGGGCCTACGTTACAGGACGAAGGGGCCAACACGACAGGAAATGGTGCACGTGTGTCCCCTTGCCCTCAATGTCGGCCTAAGGTCAGGCACCCCCTATATAAGCTGCCCTCAAAAGCGGGGGCGACTTTCGCTTGCCTTGAGGTTGCGGTCGGATGAGAAGGAGGTCTTCGAATGCTGGACAGGGAGGAGTTGCGCCCGTCCAGACGTAACATTGTACGGGAGAGCTTGTGCCCGGGTGAAGGAAATACCTAAAGAACTGTAGAACGTTTATTGTGCGGGAGAGCTTGTGCCCGTAACTTGAAAACGGCTAAGAACTTTGGACCAATGATGTGGAATTTGAACCATTGTAAATACCATGTAAGATAGTAATGTAAATAGGCAGCGAATTGAATAAATGTTTAATAAGAAAATAATAGCCAAGAATCGTAACTGGCGCAGCCGGTAGGATCCGACCCAACCTGAGAAAGAAACTACAAGTGATAAAAAGATATGAATTATCGCTTAAATGAAGGGACCTCATCGGAGAAAGTGAAGAATAGCAAGAGTGATTGCTGGTGAGCTGATTATTCTCGGAGAAAGTGCCGGAGATTACCCGAGGGAAAGTTACTACGATGCTGAGAGACCCTGCAGAGGCCACTGACGGACACTGGAAGTCAAACGCCTGGAGCAGGAGCGAGTAGTGAAACTTGAAACATCACCGTGGTCAACGTGCGGAGATCCAGAGATTGCTGTTTAGGGTAAGTCCCCACATTTAAACTGTTTCCATTTTGGGGGTTTGCTTTGCATGTCACCGTACTGAGAAGTCAAAGTAAGAATAGCAAAATGGATGGGGCTAGTGCTAGTGAATTAGAATTAAAATTAAAAGAGCTAGAAATTAGGGAAAAAAGAAATTGTTTTAAGGGAGAAAGAGTTAGAAATTAGAAAACTAGAATTAGAGCAAGAAAATAATGGTCATTTTAGACAAAGGGAAAATCCAATTATGGATAATTTGGAAAGATTCCATAAGGTTTTGAAATCTTTCATCCCACCTGGAGATCTACCCTTGTTTTTTGAAACAGTGGAAGGGGTGTTTGCTTCGCAAAAGGTTCCAGAGGAAGTACAGGGGAGGTTGATTTTGCCATTGCTAGGTCACTTAGTGAGGCCATTATTTGTGAACTTAAAAAGTGAGGAAATAAATCAGTATGCGAGAATTAAAGAGGAAATTCTAAAGCATAATAGGTTAACTCCTGACGAACATAAAAGGAGGTTTAATCAGGCTAAAAAGAGACCGAATGAGTCATGGACGTAGATCGCAGATAGAATTAATTCCTTATGGACATTTTACATTAAAAGTAAAAATGCGGAAACGGCAGAAAAAATTAATAACATAATAGTAGTAGACAGGCTAAAAGCCGAGATGCCACTAGACACTAAACGCTATGTAGGACTTCAGGAGAAGGAGCTGGTTTTTAAACTTAGTGAAGCGGCCTACTTAGCGGAAATCCATGAAAAGACTATGGAAAATTCCTATTCAGTTAAAAATAGATACAATTCGGAACCAAAGGAGAGAAATAAATTTAAAGTTGAAAGATACGATGCAATAGAGAAAGTACTTTGTTATAAATGCAAAATGGAAGGTCATATCGCGAAGAACTGTAAAGAAAATAGGGATAAAATAAGGGTACAAAGAGTGAAAATAATGAATAAAAATCCAGAAATAGGGAAACTAAGGCAGAACCAAGACAAGGGAATAGCCAAAAAAAATAGAGAATTGTTGAGGGGTAGTTCAAAGGAAAAAGAAAGGATTGTGGCGGATCGTATGAAAGTAAAGGTTAACTATAGAAATAAAGGAATAGAAGGGATCATTGACAGTGGAGCCCAAATTTCCGTAATAAATCAGAGTTTATTGCAGAAAAGGGATATAAAACCAAGGGGTAAAATATTATTAGAGCCGGCATTTGGCGAGCATATAGAAGCTGATATTATAAATATTCCTTTGAGTTTAGAAAATGAACAGTTTGAACGAGTAAAGCCAGAAATGTATGTAACGGTAGCGAGCACACCAAAATTAAACGGAACTTTGTTGCTAACCCCTAGAGACCATAAAATGCTTAAAGCGCAAGCAGATATCCTTTTTCCGGTAAATGAAGAAAGCGAAGAGAGAGAGAGAGAGGGGTAGTGAAAAAAGGGGAAGCGGAGTGTTCGCAGTTGGGTTGTGACGCGCCACCAGTAAAAGGGAAAGAGAAATCCCTGCTGATGGCAGAGACCGAATTAGGAGTACTTTCGGAATGAGAGGAATTAAAATTTCAGAAAAGTTGGGAGACGTTAAAATTCATTAGTAATAAGGTCCCGTTAGGAAAAGGGGCATCGGGAGTGTTAGGTGAAAAACTCAGGAGAGTGGGAAGAGCAGAAAGGTTTAAAATGATAAAGGAGACAAAATCGAATATCTCTGTCATTCCTGAGATTAGCGGAGCGAGAGCGAAGGAAAATTCGAGGGTGCGAAAGGAGAAGTATACTATGGGTTCAAAGGGTCATATGGAAAATATGAAGGATTATTGCAGAAGGGAAAATCTGGGTTTTGATGAAATAGATTTAAGGGAAACATGCTTGCCTATATTTGGATCAGATTTAACTCATGAAAGTAAGAGTGCAGCCGAAGGAGATATGTCACTGGTGGGTCGAATTATCAATCGGACAAAATATCAGGGCAAAATGCAACTGACATATCGAGGAAATTTCCAGAGGAAAGGACCGCTGGTGAGTCCGGTTAAGGGTAAGGAATCCGGGAATAAGGAGTCGTCAAAAGCTCATAAGGTAGTCCAACGAAAATTCCAGAACATAGAAAATTACAGGGGCAAAACTCTTAAGGTTCGAAGTAGAACGGGATCCGGAAAATTTTCGGAAAAGGTTCGGGAATCGGATTTAGTAGGAGGTAGATGGTTTTCGAAGAAGATCACGGAAGGTCTTAGGTAAAGCCAAAATCCGATGGAAGGCAACGGGTAGAAAGGAATTTAAGGAATTGCGAAAATTAATTGGTCCGAATAAATGCTTGGGAGCTATGGAAATTTTAAATAATCCTGAGGTAAACTTACGAGTGGATTTTAGATTTTTGAGTCGGAAAGGAGATGAAAGTTTGAAAATATTTTTTGAAAATATAAGACTTTCATTTTGAGTTAAAATTTGGTTATAAGGAGATAACGGGAGTGGTGTGTTTCTTTCCAAACGAATTGGAAAAAGAAAATCCACTCACAGCTGTCCGAAAAAGGGGGCGGTCCATTTCTTCCGAAAGAAAAGGAAGAATAAAAAGATGAGAAAAAGGGGGATGAAGAATCGGAGGGTCACTTCGACGGTGGCTCACTGTGATGATAGTCAACTGTTGGACAATGGAAGGGCGATAGGAAGCAGCGTTCTTGCGGTTACTCGGATACAGCTGAGCAAAAAGGGAACTGTTAATGAGGTGCTGAAGTGTTTAGGATACGGGGTTGTGAAAGGGCCTACAGGGGCAAAAGAAGGCGAAATAAATGAGAGGTCTGATGAACGGAAAACAGTGGTCATTCGGAAAAGCAGAGAGGAAAAGTTTCTTCCTTGCGTAGTTCAAAATTCGAGGGCGGAAAGGGACGCCTATGCCGTGGTATGGGCATTAAAGAAAATTAAGATCTGGAGCTTTGGGGCTGAGGTAGAATTAATTACTGATCATAATCCCCTAACTTTTATTGCACAGAATATATCTCCAAGTCCAAAGCTATAGAGATGGGCCCTCGCGTTACAAGAGCACAAGTTAAAATTTGCTCATCGTAAGGGGGCAGTGCATCAGAATGCCGATTCGCTTTCCAGGTTATGTTTAACTCTATAAGTCCGAGGACGGCCGAAAACGGCTTTGTCAGTTAAGACCGAGGTGGGCCGGTATGGGCCGTCAGACTGGAAAACAGGGGTGAGAGGCAGAAAATAGAACTCCTGATGCGAGGAAGGGGGACCCCTGTGGTATCGGAGACCTCCTCCGCACTTTTTCTCTTGGGGATAGTCATTAGAAAGTGACACTGATGCGCAAACATGGATTGATGGCTGAACTACTTGAGAATTAGCTATTTCTGCAAGAAAGGCAAGACGCAGGAAATGAAATAAGTATCTCATCATTCCAACTTTGAAATACGAGCAACTTTCCTTTCCTTTTATTCTGTAAAATAAATAAATGAAAAGGAATGTGTAACAAATGTCCATTCTTGATTTTTATTATTTTATGTGTGATACATCGGTTTAATTCTGACCATCTCAAAGAGGCATCCTAAAGGGCAAAGACATCTATTGAAATGCTGTATAATAACGAATTGCTTTTTTTAAATGCATCCGAAGAGAATAATTAGCCTTCTAAATTATGGCTTTTTTCGGGGGGAGGGGAGCTCCATACCGATCCTATTTGAAAATAGCTGCTCGCTATACAATAACAACAAATCTCATCGAACTTCGTAAAAATACATTTTATTTCATAGAAATTTTATGGTTTTTTGGTTTGCCGTAGGATTTGGTTATCCATTATGCGAAGGAAAAACGCACAATTTATTGAAAAATCCTATGTGATAGTCAGTAACACCTGCAGTAACTGATTTTTAACAAAATGTCTAACTTAAAAAAGTATTTTTTAAGAGCGCGTTTCGGGAGGGGGTGCCTTGTTTTTCTACGCGTTTGACACCGTTGTTGTGGAGGGGGAGTTGCGGTAAAACGTGCTCTGTGTACATAGACGTTTAATTACGTATGCGAATAAGTCGTTATAGTTAAATCAATGAAACACGCTGCTTTTCGGGGGAGGGGGTTCCTTAAGTTGTTAGCAAGGATTTTTTGCAGGGGGGGGGGAGAGAAAGATCGGGAGTGGGTTGCGGGAATATATTTTCTGCGCACGTAACAAGGGCAGCATCAGGAGGAGAGGGTGGCGCCCTTCTTGAAGGTCGACACAGGCGATGTTTTTTAAGCTATTCCCACAGGCATCGCCGTGCTGGTATCGTTTGTTATTTTATTTCATTATTATTATTATTATTACTAAATTAATTTTTTCTTAATTTTAATTTCTTTATTATTATATCTATTTTATAATTATTATTATATTTTATAAAGCACCTTCATACTGCTTTTTTTTTACATAAAATCTATTTGACTTCCATCTTTCTAGTCGGCCATATGGCAAACTGGAATTTTTTCTACGTACAAAATTTACATTGGATTTGCTAGAGTTTTCGAATGTGGTAGTTTATACATTTTAAGTTACGCTGAACACTTATGGACATATTTGAAAAATATATCTATATGTGCTTGTGTGTCTGATGTGGTAACCGCTTTATGGTAACCACTGTAATTTAAAAAAAAATGAACGAAATTCTGTGCACATATGAGCGATCCCGATGAAAATCGGTGATGAAAAATAAAAATGAATGGTGATAGATGCAACCGTTCATTATTGGAGGTGCAATTGAAAAATTATTATTTTCAGCGTGATTTGTTTATTTCGTTGAAAGGATATGCAAATCATGTTGTCACGTATGTCTCTTGTTCAAACAATAAAGGACATTAAAAAAAAAACTAGCAGATAGTAAAAATTCAAAAAGCCGCCTCCCCTCTCCCTCCTGCAAAATTTTTTGCTCGAAAATGTATGATAAATCTCTTGAAAATCATTTGTCCGGAATCTGACAGTCTACAATGAGCCAAAAAGAGGAAACTACAAAAGTATTTGAAAGAAAATTACAGATAATAGAAAAGAGAATATTCTGTAAATTGATAGCAACAGATAATGAGCCGCAATAGTGGCTCCCTCCGAACAAGGCCGTATTCAGAAACTTTTTTCGGGGGGGGGGGCTGAGTTTTACACACTTATGTCAAGGAAAGTTTCAGGGTGGGACGTATTCTTCATTGCGAAAAATTTCAGGATTTCGGAGGGAGCCCGTAGACACCCTCTGGATACGATCTTGCCTCCGGTGTTGCAAAGATTATGACGGCTGGGCTTGCCTAACATTGCTAAAATTAAAATGCTCGCCAGCAATATACAATGCCTTTCTGAGCAATTTTTAAACTGGTAATCACAGATCTCGAGCGCTCAGTTTTACGCAATTTAACAAATCTTTCTCTGTAGTTGTGCAGAGTGTACACAGAAAAACAAGAATTTTATTGAAAAATTGTTATTAAAAAAACTTGATTATTTGACTTGATACAAGTTCTTTGTAAACTTACAGAAATACTAAGATTCCTTTCTGTACCTTTGCAGAACTTTTTTACAATGTAAAAAAAAAGAAAAGAACACTCATACGAAAGATATAGAAGAAAGTTACGTGAATCTAAGCTACCTCAAAACTGTGCTACAATATGCAACCAACATATGCTAACATATTATGAACTCGGAATGATTTTAATCATTTATTAATTATCTGGAAGTTAAAAAACTAAAAATATGCTCCTAATTAGCTACTGATGCTGTTTTCCAAAGGATGTTTCTTTAAGATAAACTATAAACGGGTTCCCACGAAAAGCTGTGGGTTAAGATTTATGAACATCTTTGCCAGTTATTAATTTTTTATATATCCCAGCTACAGTATACGCACATTTTTTTAAATACCAGCTACTTTTCTGGAATTATTTTTCCGGCAAATTATATCGACAAAATAAAATTGAGGTTGAGTTAATGTCTCAAAAATAGATTTAAAAAAAAAGGATATTTTTTCCTTCCTTCTCATTGAATAAATATTTCCAGCTTACTCAAATTTTCAACTTAAGATTTCTTACGGAATTTTTCGGTATGATAATTATTATATGCAATTTCTTTCAATCTATTGAATGATTACATTTCTAGGCTATGAGCAATTTATTTCACCTATGAAAAATGTGGAAAACAAGTTCATAAGGGAAAAAAGAAAGAAAAAAACTCACACACACACTCAAATTATTACAAATCTTTCAAAATTTAGTTTTCTCTCTCGCTGACTGAAGTGGACGTCATTACTAATATTTCGCGGGTAGGGTACTTGGTGCTGAAAGATCACCCCTCAAAACAAAAACAAAAAAAAAACAAACAAACAAACACCTTTCTTCTGACGAAACGCTTTCATCGAGTGACGGTGATTTACATTTGCCATAATGGCAGGTGCCCTAATGACAACATAATTACTGTGATTGATGGCTGTTATCAACGAGAAGATGCGCGATGTCCGAAAGAAAGAAAATGACAAAATTTGTTTTTCAGTCTAGTTTTTTCATTCGTGCGAATTGTTTGACTGCTAGCACTACATTTGAGAGTTTTCCAAAATTTGTATGGTTCAGCAATCAGCATTGTCTCTATAAGATATAGTTTTGATATGTCTAAACGTCACAGACAGCTAACACAGCAAGAAATTGATGAAATTTTATTTGCATCAGGAACGGAAAGTGAGCTTTCCAGTGAAGATGATGGTTGGCCTAAAGGTGTAAATGTAAATGTAAATACATCTTATATTGCTGACCCAGATTCAGAAGACGATATTGGTTTGGACGAAACTGATCTCGTTGAACATGATGAATCAGAAAAAGAAAATATTTCTTGCCAGGAAAATGAAGCTAATAATGCAAAAACGAAAACTCGATGCTCAGATTTGAAATTAACATGGTCTGAGATCATTGACAACACTTTAATTAAAACAAAACCTGAAAATTGCAAAGGAGGACCAATACACAATCTTCCTGTCGGATCCAGTGCCGATTCGTATTTCAAGCTTCTATTCACAGACGAAATGAGCGAAATTATTTTGAGGAACACTAACAAATATGCCGAATATGTTCACCGTCCTAACTCTCAAAGTGGAAAAAAACGTAACTGGTCTCCTTTGCAACACGTCCAAGAGCTGTGGAATTTTTTTGCCATTATACTAATCATGGGAATAGCTAAACTTCCTAAACTTAGAGATTACTGGTCGGAAAATCCCATTTTGGGAAATGATAAAGTGAAGGAAATAATGACAAGAGATCGTTTTTTCCAAATATATAAATATTTTCATTTGTCAGACAGGGAAGAAGAAGTACCTCCAAGCAGTGACAAATATTACATGATGCAAAAAATCGATCCCTTCATGACGGAGCTAAGGAAAAATTTCCAAAATCACTTTTGTCCCTACAATGATTTATCCATCGATGAAGCCATGGTGAAATACAAGGGCCGCTTGGGAATAGTGCAGTACATGCCAAAAAAGCCAGTTAAAAGAGGCATTAAGATTTGGATGATGTGCACTCCATTTTTAGGGTACACATACAATTTCGAAGTATACTGTGGGAAAAAAGACCAATTGCCCCGTTCCGGTAATGGACTAGGCTACGATGTGGTTAATCATCTAACAAAAAATTTGGATGTCGGACACCGGGTATATTTCGACAGATTTTTCACTGGTGTTCCTCTAATGCGGGATTTGTTAAAAAGAGGAATTTGTGCAAGTGGAACAGTTATGACCAACCGCAAGGATCTTCCGTCCAGATTGAAAAAACTAAAATTGAAGACAACGGGAGAATATGAAGCACTGCAGTGCAAAGAATATCCAAATTTAACTTGCACAGTATGGAAGGATAAAAAGGAAATTTTTATGCTCTCGAATTATTGTGAGCATGTAGAAGTAGCAGTACACCGAAGAATTGGAGGAGTAAAAAAATGCCATTTCTTGCCCATTAGTTTTCTCTTCCTACAATAAAAACATGGGCGGCGTAGATCTGGCAGATCAAAACAGAAAGTATTATGATGTTGCTCGAAAATCTAGAAAATGGTGGGTATATCTCTTCTGGTTTTTATTCAATGCTGCTGTGAATAACTCGTTCATTTTGTACACAGTATCCAATTTTCCTTTAGAGAAAAAACCTCTTACTTTGCTAGAGTTTCGCATGCAGTTGATCGAGTCTTTTGCTGCGAAAAATCGTAAAGTTAGAAAACTGAACTCGAACAATGACTCCAATCACCTCCGAGTGAAAATTATAGGACGCAAAAAGACATGTGTACAATGCCGGAAATTAAAACTCACAACTTTTTCCAACAGACGAGTAGAGAGCTCTTGGATGTGCACAACATGTCAAGTTTGCTTATGCATAGATTGTTTCGGTCCATACCACGAAAATTTCAAAATGAATTGAGTATAAAGTCAGTAGATTTCGTGCTTCTGCAGTTGCATTTCCTTTCAATGCAGAATTTTTATGTATTTGAATTCCTATTAGAAAATTATTATTATTTGTATATTTGTGACGCTAATTTGTTTTAGGCATGCTCAATTTATATTTGTATAATTAATAATATTGTTTTGTTTCCTTTTCCCAACTTCGTAAGTTCACGTTGTAATGTAAATATGGATATAATCGATACAGGATTGCCAAACAATTTTGGCATATCAATTTTAATTTTACTTTCTTGTGTTTCTAATCCCTGTGTTTACTTATCAGAAATTACAAAAAAAAAATGTATATTAATACGTGTTTTAGAAATATTTCGGTGGAATATTTTTTACTATAGTAAGATATTTTTAACTATACATTTATGATTGACTTAGCTGTTTTAGTTTTTTTTTGGATAGAAAACAAAAAAGTTTAGTAAATTGCGAATGCACATCTTTTCTCTCTTTTCATATGTTGGAATTTCTAAGACGTATTTTTGGTTGCTTATTCATATGTTTGTTTTAATTATGTTATAGTCTTTGTTTGTCTGTTTGTAAAATGAATTGCAGGACACTTCTTTTTCCTTTACGAATTGGAGTAAGTTCAAATGACATCTGAATATATAATGTACCCTTCATAGTAGACAATTTTCGTGCGTTGATTGATTCGAATTTTGGTATTCTGCTTATTAATGATTTAGTTTTTTTACTTTCTATATCCTTATGTTGTATAATAGCTTTAGTTTATATCATGAATTCTAATACATATTTTAGTATCCTTTCATCTAACTTCACATTTCTGTGGAGTATTTTTAAAAAAGATAGTAAATTTAGTGAATTACGAACGCATTCTACTTCGCTGTTCTCATGTCTATGTGTTTCCGTGGGTTATTTTTTAACTGTTGTACATTTTCATAAATAATGTTCTATTTGTTTTAATTATTCTTACGTTCAACGAGCACTATTTTTCCTGCTTCAATCTCAGTAAGTTTAAATTGTAGACAAAGATGTAATGTATATTGCATTGCAGTCAATTTCCGTATATTCATTTTATTTTAATTTTGGTATTCTTATGAAAACCTTAGTTTTTGTACCTTTTATGTATTCTCTCTAGGTACTGTTGAACTGCCCGTGTTTACGTATCACAATACAAAATTTACTATGAGTTTATACATGAAAAGGTAAAAAATATATTTGGACCTAGACAATCATGATTTGCTTAGTTTCATTTTGTCGAGTAGAAAACAAGTAATGGAGAATGCATTTCAGTTCACTATTTTCATATTTCCGAGAGTTTAATTTATTTTAAATTGTTATAATAGTCTATTTGTTCTGTACTTTTTAATTGCCTGCGTTTATGCATCATTAATTATGAAACTCATTTTAAATTGATACAAATTTCGCTACTATTTCATAGTACTATTGCATTTCATATGTTAGTAAATGCATTAGTAAAAGGGAGGTTTTTAACCACACGTTTACGATTTACTTATAAGGTTTAATTAAAATGTAAAAGAAGTAATTTCAGTAACTAAGATTTCGTTTTACTTTACTATTTTCATATGTCCGTGTTTCAGTGGGTTATTTTTAGTTAGTACATATTTATAAGACCCTGATTTGTTTTAATTTCCTTTTATTTACAGTTTTACTTTTTTCAGGTGAATAATAATCTCGCTCTCTCTCTGTCAAAAATGCGTTAATTTCACTTTCATTCATATGTGTGATTTCTTGAGTTTCCTTGTCTTTTAAAATTATTTTTCAAACTAAGTATAGCTGTTTGTCACGTGTGGGACGCGAATGTCTTGTTTTCTGGGATGACTCTAATGCAAAATTTTCTTAGTGCTGGTATAGTTGCAATTTCAGAAGTATGTCTAATAATGTGAGTATTTTTATGCACCTTTATATTTTTGTTATGTTTGTTCATTTGTTTATTTGGTAAACGGTCTGCAAAATATAACTGATAGTTCTGCTTTTGTGCTTTCAAGCACAAAGGAAGTATTTTTAATGTAACTCAAATTACTTTCACTTCACAGCAAAATTTTGTATGTCAAGCATCTAAAAGGCATTTTTAATTGGTGTATGTTCATGCGTTGATTTGTTTCAACCATGCTCTTTCTTGACATATATATAAATATACTGCAATTTCATTTGTAGCCTCGTAAGTTCACTTTTTAATTAAAGATATAATACAATTTTGCGTGTGTGTGTGTCATCTTATTATATTTAGCTTGCATTTCTGTCCTAAAAGCAGGAAGCATTGCACATTCGATGTTAGTTCCATCTTTTCTCAAGTTAATCGTATTAATTAAAAATAATTACTCGATAATATTTGTGAGTACATGTAATTAGCGGTATACAGTTGGCAGAATTTTGAAAATGTTGAACTGATACATGCAATAGAGAGATATTACTAAACCAGTTTCTCTTATGTAGCTTTTCTACATCTACAGATCAAATTATTCTAACATCGGAAGAGCAGTGGCATAGGAAAGAGGGCCCTCGGTCTGCCCCATTTCAGCAGAAAGTTAAGGGGCGGCGCTCCTTCAAATTTCTAGTATGTTATATTATTCTGGGGGCGTGAATGCAATTTAAGATTTGGGGGCGCTTTCATGCTGCGAGGAACGAGGGGGAGGGGCGAAACAAGCAAGTCAAGCCCCCCTTCCAAATGCGCCACTGCAAAAGAGAGCATATTTTATTTGATACATCAATAATTAGCTCTTCTTTACTTTCTTTTTCTTTCCCCAATGCTGAGAAGATTAATTACTTTCGTAACTTTAATGCCTTCTCGTACATAAATTCAGTGTGTTGATGTTTTTATGATTCGTAAAGTTTCAGTATCAGAAAACTCATTACCTAATAAATCTCAATCTGAATACAGTATATATACACATACAAATTTCTTAAGAAACAACAACAGTGCTTCAAATTACGGAAAGACATAAGGAATAAAATGAGAAATACAGGCCTCCTATTTTCTGCAGTATGTGAATGAATAAGTTTTAACTCGCGAGAGCTCGCGCGGGGTCGTAAACGACCCCAGCAGTTTTTGTTTCCAATTCTTAGAATTTCATGGACAGATAAAGGAACCAACCTTTTAGTAGCTGTCTTTGTGTTCGTGATTGACAAGTGGGTGTTGCTAAAATTTCGTTTTTTCCTTTCAATACCTTTAAACTAAGGGGTTTTCTGAGAATGGGGTCGTTTTTGACCCCACGCGAGTCCTGACGTCAGTGAAATTCTCAGAAGGGAACAGGTGTTCAGGATTAGTTCCAATGCATTTATTCGAAGAATTTCGAAAATGTTTGCGAAAAGGAAGTAGCTTCCATCAACCTTGATTCTAGGGACGATTTTTTCCTGTACAAGCATACCGTTGGATTGGAAATGATCAGATTGGAATGATCCGTCCTTTCTCAAAAAAAGGGGTTTATTATTATTTTTTTTGCTTTTCGCAATTCCAATAGTCTTCTGAAAATAAAAAAAAGAAAATGCCGACTCCATACGAGCAGGAGATGGAGCGCCTCCGCAAATTACTAGAAGATGTTGAAAGTGATGAGGATGTTGTTTCAGAGGATGAATGTTTTAGCGACAAAGAGAACTTTAGTGATCATAATAGCGAAAGTGAATTTTCTGGAAGTGAAGATATAGATGAACCTACAACAGACGATATTTTTGTTGGAAGAGATAAAGAAACTGTATGGAACAAGACAAAATTTCGAACTAATATTCGTACACCAGCTCGAAATATAATTACTCATCTTCCTGGACCTAAAGGGAACTCAAGAAACGTTAGTGATGTCTACGATAGCTGGAGCATTTTCTTCAATGATCTAATTATAAACCAAATAGTTGAGTGCACGAACATTTTTATTCGCGACATTTCTAAAAATTATTCAAGAGTGAGGGATGCAAAATGCACAGATCCAGTTGAAATCAAAGCTTTGATTGGGTTATTATACTTAGCAGGCCTTCACAAATCTTCGCATCTCAATGTGAGAGACTTATGGGCAACTGACGGAACTGGAATTGAGATATTTCGTTGTGTAATGCCGTATAACCGTTTTCTATTTTTGATGAGGTGTTTACGTTTCGACGATATACATACGAGAGATTCAAGGAAACGAAATGAGAAACTGGCTGCAATAAATGACATTTTTGAAGCTTTCAATGCAAATTGCAAGGAAAATTACACTCTAGGGGAATATGTGACTATTGACGAGAAACTGGAGCCATTTCGGGGTCGTTGTGCCTTTAGGCAATACATACCAAACAAACCCGCGAAATATGGAATAAAAATATTTGCACTTGTCGATGCAAGAACTTTTTATACATCTTCCATGGAAATCTACTGTGGGAAAAATACCAAAAAACAGTTCAAGCCGATTGATGTTGTAAAAAGACTTGTAGAACCTCTATACAACACTGGTCGAAACCTTACCACAGACAACTGGTATACTAGTTATCCCTTGGCTAAACATTTACTTTCCAAAAATCTCACCATTGTGGGAACTATAAGAAAAAATAAAAAAAGAAATCCCTGCAGAGTTTGTAAACACGAAGAAACGGGAAATACATTCTTCAGTATTTGGATTCCAGAAAGATTGTACTATAGTGTCATATGTTCCAAAGAAAGGAAAATGTGTTTTGTTGTTGTCAACGATGCATAACGATGACACTATAGATGAGGAAACTGGAGAGAAAAAGAAACCAGAGATAATTACTTTCTATAACATGACGAAAGGTGCTGTGGACGTCGTTGATCAAATGGCCGCATCGTACACCACGGCAAGGATAACGAATCGGTGGCCTATGGTAGTATTTTTTTCCATATTGAATGTTGCTGCCATAAACGCACGGATAACGTTGTTATCGAAAAAGCAGCCACCTCTGGAGTATAAAAGCCGAAGGATGTTCCTAAAAAAACTAGCATTGAGTTTGATTGAAGAAAAAAGAACAAAATCTCTTGCTACTGAAGAAGAACCTCCGAAAAAAAAGTCTAAAATTTCTGGAAGAAGCAGATGTGCTTTGTGTCCAAGAAACAAGGACAAAAAATGCCAGCAGATTTGCGCATTATGCAAAAATTATACCTGTAAGGAGCATCAAACCATTGTTTGTAACAATTGTAAGTAAGTTTCATATGCATTCTTTTCTGTACGAGTTTTGCATAATAGTTTTTATTGAATGACGATGAAAATGCTGTGTAAATGTACTTTGCATTTTTCAATAAAGAAGTAGTTTCGTAAAAATAGTTTTACATACATTTGCTAAGCTCTTTTTTTTTCCTTGCCATGCTGAACGGAAAAAAACAAAAAGATCGCGCATACTCATTAAAAAAAAATTTTTCATCAATGTAAACGAAAAAAAAACATTGTAAATACTTCTGAAAAAATAATTAAATAAATTCACTAAAAAATCTTTAAAAAAGCAGAAGAAAAAAAGAAAGAAAATGATGGGGTCGTTTTCGACCCCGCGCGAGTACTCGTGTGACAAATAGAGGCGCGAGTTTTCGCGGGTTAAGTTTCAACCACGAACAGTTTGCTAAAATTATTAACATCAAATTATCCGTATAGATAATTCTATATGGATAATAATACTTCCAGATTATTATTCAGATAATAATACTTCCAATTGAGATACAATTTGGAATACGATTGCAATTGAAAAATAAAGGAAAGTAACAATAAATATATTATTTACTTTCTTGATTAAATTACTGTTCGACAACTTTTGAGCATGAATATAAATAGGTACATTATAATTTATCATTATAATTATTTACTTTACATTCTCCAGAAAAAAATTGTTTGCGAACTCATTTAACTATTTCCGGAAAGTATTCAAGAATCAATCAGCGAAACGAGTTGCCCACTTTTGAAGCGGCCCCGAAGCGTTACAATGACAGCCTACCACGCCTCTGCAATTAGGAACGAGGAGATCACCGTGGGGGGCTGCAGGGTATTCACAATGGGCGATTCCACTTCGGTAATCGCCTAGTAGAAAAAGTCAGGATTTAACTGTAGTAAAAATTTCCTTCCTTCCCGTACATAAAGAGTTAAAGGCAATTATAACAAAAGTTTGACTGAAAGCTTCTCTGAAGAAAAAATTAAGTCCAATCAGGTTTGTTTGCTTTAGTGACCTTTAAAAGTGGATTTCAAAACGGAATTTATCATACAAGCGGTTAGTTTTTTTGGAAAAAAATAGAACTGACTTCAAATTCTAAATTGCGCTAAAAAGTGAAAAAATAATTAATTCTTTAAACAACATCGATACGACTTTTAAACGTAATTTTTGAAGTCTGTACAAAATTATGACAGTCTAATTATCATTACACTATGATGTTATTTTGCATTGAACCTGTTGCAAACTCTAGGCCATTTATGTTTGTAATTGATTCATAGTTACAAAAGTAATCATAAAGCAAAATCCATCATAATTTTGCACCGACTTCAAAAATTATGTTTTTTTTTTTTTTTTTTTTTTTTTTTTTTTTTTTTTTTTTTTTTTTTTTTTTTTTTTTTTTTTTTTTTTTTTTTTTTTTTTTTTTTTTTTTTTTTTTTTTTTTTTTTTTTTTTTTTTTTTTTTTTTTTTTTTTTTTTTTTTTTTTTTTTTTTTTTTTTTTTTTTTTTTTTTTTTTTTTTTTTTTTTTTTTTTTTTTTTTTTTTTTTTTTTTTTTTTTTTTTTTTTTTTTTTTTTTTTTTTTTTTTTTTTTTTTTTTTTTTTTTTTTTTTTTTTTTTTTTTTTTTTTTTTTTTTTTTTTTTTTTTTTTTTTTTTTTTTTTTTTTTTTTTTTTTTTTTTTTTTTTTTTTTTTTTTTTTTTTTTTTTTTTTTTTTTTTTTTTTTTTTTTTTTTTTTTTTTTTTTTTTTTTTTTTTTTTTTTTTTTTAGCATTTATTTTCAAAGGATAATATTCAGATTAAATATATAGACAATAGATAACAAAATATTAAGATAGTGTAAGAGATAAATAAATCTCTTACACTATCTGAATATTTTGTTATCTCGTGCAATTCATACACAAAGAATCATACAAAATTATTTTTCTCAGTAAATCAATTGGTGTTATGTGAAATATTTGCACAATTTAAACTAGAAAATAAATACAATGGAGAAATATACTACATTTTCAGAAAATGCGGCCAACTAAAATTCTGATTGTATGCACACAAAATAACAATGAACCAGGTAAATCACTTATGCATTATATATACATTTAGTGCATCGTCTTTGTTTATATACAAAATACGATCAATGTAGTTATACTTCAGATGAGTTTTAAATATTTGAAAAATTCCGAATGTGCCTTTCCTGATTTTATATATTACAAATTCCTCATTTCTGCAACGACATCATAATTCAATAACTGTGATGTTGAAATTATTTCATTATAGTTGCATTCATTATCGTTTAAGTTATCTCTTAATAAATCAAAAATTTAATTAAAAATCATAACTTTTCGATTTGTGACACTATTGCAAAAATGAGAGTTGTATGCATAATATCGGATAATTTTATGCTAATCCAATCGTAATCAAAATCGTAATCAGATGTCATAATCGTAATCGATTACATTTTTCAACGACTGTACCCTACTAGCACATATCGTTCAACGATATCGTAAAAATGAGAAATCTGATGTCGCGCGGACATCAGATCGCGATATCAAAACTGCGTCAAAACCGACAGATTTTTTTAGATAGACGCATGTCGTTTTTTGACATTGCGGCGACATCGTAAACGATATATGTCGTCACTTGAAAATCTAGACTTCTGATATTGCTCTATATCACTTATACGTCATCATTCGATATTGTTAACGACATTTCTCTATATAAGAAAACTGAAAACCATTATATTCTTCTGTATCACCTCACGTCATCGGTGTGACATTGAAAACTATCCCCTTACGTCATTTTATGTTATCGGCTTTTCATTCAGAAGCTTCGTACTAGATCTAATGTTTTGCTAACTGAAAAAAATTTATTCAACATTTTTTCAAAACCATTGACAGATAAAAAATTCTAAACCATTATAATGTTTTATAATTTTTTTACTATAATGTAATATTGACTTTCAATAGTTTGAATGTTGAATAAAAACAAATGACTTTCTTTTAAGAAAACACAATGAAACCTGTATGTATATGAAGCTCCTGAAAACTCATATCAGGCGATACTAAAACCACTTTTATATGCATAAGTCTTTGAGTATATTGGAAAAATTGTACCTGAAATTCTAATCAAAATTCATAGTTAAACAGCAACTTCCAACACTATTAAATAAAAAATTAACTTTATCTGAAATTTCAACCTTTAGTTTTATTCCAGTATCCAGTCACGAAAATTGTTAAATCATTTCAAATCTTGATTTAAATCCAATTATTCAATTATTGTGTGTGTTGAGTCTTTCTTTTTCATCATGTATCATCAAACCTTCAAAGTGAAGTGTTCACATTAGAATACTTATAAGTTACTTCATCAAACAGTACAATTTGAGTACATTTAAATTTCCTATTTAATTTAACAAGTCTTTAAGTGTCATAAAAACACCTGAAATTCTCCTCAAAATTTTTGGTTATATGAAATTCTAATTTAAACCTCAGTTCAAAATTTATATATTCCACACATATATGGAGAAAAAAAAACAGACACAATTTTAAAGTCAAGGTGAGGGAACATTTCTCCTGTCCCAAAATGGGACAAGAGAAATGCTCCCTCACCTTGATTAAAAAAGAAAAAATCCTGCATCTAAAAAACTTGGTTGTTCATTCTGTGTTAAGATTTGCCTGTTATTCAGCCTGCATTACACCTTTAAATTGCTGCATTCCTTTTCATTAAAATACTAATGAATTATTCCATTAAATACTAAATTTTCATGATATTTACAAAATTCATATTTCGGCTTTCACAGTTTTAATGGAAGGATTTTGCTAATTATTATAGTAAAACATTTAGGCTTGTGAACGGGGTTCGAAATCAGGATCTAAAAGTTAGGCACCACTGGCACCTAACTTATTTCTTTTAGTTGCCAAAAATGTCCTGCTAGGTGTCATCGTTAAATAATTCAAATTTCTTGGGCAGATATATTAACTGATAACTATTAAGACAGTTGTGCAACTGTTCGCAAAAATATGGCAAAACATCACAACTTTAATGAGAAAATTATTGATAAGTAAGAGAGAAAAATGTTCAAATATCAATTTCTGTTAGTAACTGTTGGGAAGTTGGTCATTCTACTAAATCACTTACAAATGAGTAAAAATTCACAATTCAAAATTTGAAGGTCAAGAAGATACCGTAATCTTCACAGGTATCGCAAAAACTCAAAATACCGAAGATTAGATGAAATTTGCTCAGAAAAATGTAATTGTATAAAGTAATATATTTAAAAAATAAATAAATACATTTTAAAAAATGACGGTGAAAAATGGGTCGTCAAACTAAAAGTTTTATGAAAGGTTAGATGTCAAAAGTGACGATTGGATGTGAAGTCCCAGCCATCAGAACTAATTTTTTAGCTGCAAAAAACGACTAACAACCGCTAATTTCGAACCTTGCTTGTGAATACATTATTTCTCTAATTAATGCAACAAAAGGGGCCTTTACTAAGGATTTAAATTCATGCTCAGAATGTTTTTTTAATATACACTTTAATTACTTATAAAGAAGGAATACATATAAAGAATATATATAAATTTTATTAAAATTTCACTTTTCTAAAAATAAATTTACAATAATTTAATTTACATAACATGATCTTCCACCATATGGCAGGTATCAGTTTTTTCTTAATAATCAGCTGAAAATTAAAAATTTTAAATATAAACAAAACATTAGGAAAAAAGAGCCAAATTCATTGCAATTATGCGAAATAATATGTCTTAAAATATAAACCTGATGCAAAAAGAAATAAGAAAGACATGTGCAAATGTAAGAAATAACAATTTAGAAAAATAATACTAATTTATTTTTCCTACGGATAAGGATGGCAAGTTACTGTCAAAGCGGCATGGTTATGATTCGTTAAAATTAGCCAAATTAGGGCCAATAACCGACAGAAACTGCGGAAATGACTTAATAATATTATAAAATTGAGCAGTTAAAGAATAACTCAAGTAACGAAAATGCCAACTAAAAACAATTGCTAAGACATTAAACTATTAATTTCAAATTAGTTTTTTACTACAGTGAAACCTCTTTGAGCGACCACCCTGACGTTCCGTGAAAATTTGGCCGCTCTGAAGAGTTAACAATTAATAAGGTACAGTTTTATGTAATATGAAATAATAAACAAGTCTTACACATATTTCTAATTGAATTTTGAGATTTATCTAAAGAGATATTTATAACTTAATTCAAGAAATTTTTTACATTTACAAAAAATTATAGAATTTGAGACTGTACTAAGTTTTAACATTTATCGGAAATGATAATGTTTTCAAGTTCGTTTTTCAGTTTAAAAAGTAAGTCTCTAGCTGATTGGTTTTCCATTGCGTCAGAAGTTCCAATGACTTTGTCTATTTTTTCCAAAGTCTGTTAAGTTGAAAGTTTAGCTTGCTCACTATCACAAAACATGTCGGAAAATTCCTCGTCAGAGGCGGAATTAGCGCCTCAAAGGCACAAAAATTCATTTGTAAAATCACCGATACAAAAATTGATTAGTAAATTTAAGAAGGGAGTGAGTATATTTTTCTGCAAGAATGCGATGGACGAACCCACGCATTCTTGCAGAAGGGGATTGGGTGGCCGTTGCTAAGGGTTATTTTAACATTAAACCTACGGGCCAAAAATTCCGTGGAATGAAAAAGCGGCCGTTAGGACGGGTGACCGCTATTCATAGGTGGCCGCTCGGAAAGGTTTCACTGTATTTATCTCGCTTAACAGCCGGATAATCTGCTGAATATTAAACCATTTTTCAATTCTGAAAGAAATTACAAAATGAACAATGTCAGTGTTCTATACTAGAGGTTCCCACATTTAAAACAAGCTAACCCACTCTTTTTAAGCTCAGTTTCTGGCAACCAACTAAAGCAGCAGCCAACTTCTCTACTTCACATCCTCCACACTGTTAGCTCAAGGCTTTAGGGCTGCCTTTCCGACGAAGGCTCGTATAGGTCTGAGATAGGTTTGCTGGGCTTTATGCGTACAATCCCGCCAGTTTAGCCTAACTACCTCTTGCTGTGTGGACCTGGCCCTCCTAGATACCCCGATCTTAGGGAGTATCCTTGAAAGGTTGTGGTTCCTTGTAAAAAATGGGGTTAGTAATACATACATAAATTAATTTAACTTAACTACTGCATATATGAACTACAGCATGAATTTAACTACTGCATAAACATGCACTAGGCTACCCCTTCCATATTGGGTATAGGTATTTGACCTGTCCCAATTTTTTGGGTAACCTCTCTGAAAAGAAGAAATAATTGATTAAATCTGCCGCCATCTTCAGTGGGAATCGCTGGTGTCCACGGTTTAAAATGATGTCCAACCCGGCTACCTGTAATTAAAAATAGGTTGTCATGAGTTAGCTAAAAAAATAAACAGTAGTTATCTTTTTTTTTTTACTTATTCACAATTAACATCCTCAAGACCTCATCTTACTAATAGTAAATAAAAATATATTTAATCCTTCTTTTCACCCCTCAAAAACACTTACCTTTTTTAGCTACCATCATTAAAATATCTTTTTTTACCTTCCCCTCCCTTTTCTTTCCTTTTTTCCACTCATGTTTTCCGGTAGTTGATTTTTTTCTTTCCTCATTAACTGTAAAATTAGAACAAAAGTATCATACGATTTTATGTACTCATCACAACATGAAACATGAATTGAACAATACATAACATGCTTATTACGCGGTCCACCACAATAAAAAACTACGTCCAAACACGCATAAACAATTAACTGTTTCATAATTAATATGATCTTAGCCAATACGATTTACACCATAAAAGCGGCGAAAAGGTATTAAAAGCATACAATATAAGAATGATTACCTGTTGAATATAGCGATGTACAAATTATGACGACCAAGACGGCCGACGCTAGTTCACATCCACTGCAAACAAGGACAACATTCCAAACAAAGTTGCCGTTCAACAAATAATAACTCTGATAATTTCCTCAGAGGGAAAATTATTAATTTTTTTCTTAATTAACGTTATAATAAATTATAAAATGGATAGAATATTATATTATCATCGAAAATAAGCTTATGTGCAAAGTTTGAAGATAATTTATGCAGCAATAGTGGCCGAAAACCGTGTAAAAAGCATCGTTTTTATGACATCATGCTTATAGTGCGTTATTGTTTTTGTGATATAAAATGACGACATAATGCTATATGGCGCGTTATCGTTTTTGTCATATAAAATTTCCGTTATTGTCAGAGCTTCTGACAATCTCGTTTATACAATAAGAAAACTTGATAAAATTTTGACAATTTCAAAAAAAAAATTTAAGTGCGATATTTTTAAAGTTTTGTTACTTTTATGCATAAAATAGTCCTTAAAATAATTAAATAAAGCTAATTTAAGCTATTATAGAAAATATCATTTCGGTGATATACAGCGATGACGGTATATATTGTTTGAACGACGTACGATATCGAGAAGATGAAACGATATAGATCGATGTTCTATAGACGACGCCACGATATCATGTGCTACTAGGGTAATCGCTGGCGTAATCGTAATTACTTTTTCGCAAAGGATTACAATCGTAATCGTAATCATAATCTCTCAATTTCTCCCTTTGTAATCGTAATCGTAATCGATTACGTTTCTTTGTAATCGACTCCAAGCCTGATCTATATTAATTAATTCCAGCTTTTTTCTATTAATATAGACAGATAGATTGCATAGTTTTCGCCTGATATTGAGTAATATATCCTTGTAAGTATTGTAAACTATAATGGGCAAGGGCGGATTTAGAAAATCTTCAAGGGGGGGGGGGGGCGATTTTGGAAATCTCAGGGTTCAATGTAAGGATGGATGGAGGAGATTCTTCATTCCTTTTCAACAGTCCCTCCGCCGCCCCCCTCCCCTTTTTTTTCAAACAGCAGGAACAATAAAAAAAATGCTAGTGTAGTGATATTTAAAATTTTACTAGCACATTTTTTCAATGCATATACGTTTATTCAAAGCCCTTATAAAAGGAACACAAGCTGACGTTTTTTTGCTTTCGCAAATCTGTCTGTAATTTTTTCAACGTCCAATGTAATATCTTTATGGATATGCAATAACTCTAATTCAGTGAGTCTATCATCACTCATTCTGCTTCTTAGCCAAGTTTTAACCGAGTTAGGATTTCCTTCAAGCTTTCTCAAGAAAAATGTAGGCTTGTAAATACATTTTATAAATTTGAATTGATGTGTCTAAATTACAAAATAATAGCAATTATTAGTAATATATTTTCTAAAATTTTCAAAATGTAATACTAAATATGTACAAAAAAAACCATCAACGAGTATGTGCAATTTATATAAACATCTAATTATGAATGTTCAATGAAAATTTTTCAGACTCCAGGTTGTAGCGTAAATGCTGCAGGAATTTACACCACGTGCTAAGGGTTGGCTAGCTGTCACCAGTTTGATGGGTAGAAGAAAAGAGCAGGGAATCTCTTTCCCATTACTCCGAGGATTAGCAACTCAGCAATACTAAAGGACAGGGGGAAAGCATAGAACTTGAAGGACTAGTAGGATGGGATTCCAAGAACATAAAAAAATGGCTGGTCCCGGGGCACAAAGAGTAAAAACTCACTTAGGAGTGTCGTTGTAGAATCCACTTGAATCAGCCCAAGGGGGGGGGGCGATCGCCCCATCGCCCCCCCCCTAGATCCGCCGTTGATAATGGGTTCAATTCAGCATGGGTGTTGCTTGTTGCATACTTCGTGCATTATTAATATGATATTTCGTAAGTATTTTCATTCTTAATTCAAGCCTTTTCCTTACTCATAATGCTTTAAAGTGTGTTTGTTGTATCTTGACGTGATTGTGATGTTTGGCACAATACAACAAATATAATTTATTACGAAAAGTGGGTTATTTATTATACATATTTACAAGACATTTAAGAAATGCTAACTACACCGGCGACGGCCGTTAATCGACTCTCAATTCTGTAGAACGAGATGTTGCTCGGCAAAACGTCGGGCTGTTGCCAACATCTTCCCCTTTTAAGTCATGACATAGTCCTTGAATCTTTCAGGACGTTTGATGGTTCTTTGTGGTCTGGTCCGCAAAGTTGTTGAAGTGTCGGGTGGAGTAACAAACTCACTCAATAGAGATTCATCTATTTCTGATCTCTCAGTTATGGAGTTGAACCATGTGTCCTGCTGCAGCGAGTCAGAGGCTCTGAACTCGTCAACAAATGGATTTGAATTAGGACATGGTGTTGTACTTGCTTCATACCGATAGCGTAGTTGGTTTGCATGAGAGCGAACGAGTCGTATTCTGTCATTCGACTCAAGAAACACATTGTAAAGGACATTCCCCTTACGTTCTGCTATTTTTCCTGGCTCCCATTTCCAGTTGTTATTTGAGTATACTTTAGCATAAACTAAATCACCTTCTTTGAAGAATCTATTTTCTGCGCCATGATGTTTATTAAACTGAAAATTTTGTTTTTCATTCATTTTGGCAGCTGTGTCGTCAGAAGGACGAATCAAGTCCAAAACTGTTCTCAGTTTTCTTCCAAGCATCAGTTCGGCAGGTGATTTATTTCCGATATATTTGTTTGGTGTGTACCGGTAAGTGAATAGAAATGTATTAAGAGCAGCTTGTAGATCTCCCCCTTGCTGAATTTTCTTAATACCTCTTTTGAAAGTGTCTACAAAAATCTCTGCTTGACCGTTTGATTGAGGATGATGTGGAGGTATTCTATAGTGCTGTATACCATTTTTCTTGCAGAAATCATCAAAAAGATTACTTGTGAACTGAGTACCGTTGTCAGAAACTATAATTTTTGGCACTCCATATCTGGCACAAGTTTGCTCGATAAATTTCAATGTTGTAGATGCAGTGATTGTTTTCGTAATGAAGATTTCAGGCCATTTGCTATTTGCATCTATGATGAGCAGGAAGTAATAACCATCTATTGGACCTGCGTAGTCGATATGAATTCTTTCAAATGGCTCTTTTGCTAATGGCCAAGAACGCAGTAATGTCTTGGTTGGTGATTTTCGAGAAGTTTGGCATGAATGACACGTTTTGACGTAAGTTTCAATGTCCTTGTCTATTGAAGGCCAGAAAACGTAACTTCTAGAATATGATTTCATGCGTTCCATTCCAGGATGTCCTTTGTGCAATTCTTTTAGAATTCTGCTTCGAAATTTATCTGGAATAATGACTCGTTCACCAAACATTAGGCATCCTTTCACAACTGATAGAGAATCTTTTCTGTTAAAATATGGTCGAATCTCTTCGGGAATTTGATTTTTATGTGATGGCCAACCATGGTCAAGAAACTCTATAACTTTTTGAGCGACTTCATCTTTCTTAATTTCTTCCTGGATAGATTTGTGTGTGATGTTGACTGAATTAACTGAATCTTCCAAAATTTGATTTACTGTTGTTTCCAGATGAACTGAGGCAATGACGATTTCCTCCTCTGGTTGGATTTTGGAATTAATCAGTCTTGATAATATATCTGCGTAACCAAAAGAATCAGTGGAAATATATCTAATTTTGAAATTGTAGGCCAATAAGATACAAGCCCATCTTTGAAGTCTATTTGCAGTATGAGCGGGAATACCTTTTGATGATCCAAAAATGCGTAACAGAGGCTGATGATCAGTTTCCAGAATAAACTCCCGACCATAGATCATTTTGTGGAATTTTGTTACGGCAAAAATTAATGCAAGTCCTTCTTTTTCTATTTGACTGTATTTTTGCTCTGTAGCTGACAAAGTTCGTGAAGCGTGAAAAATTGCTTTTCTTGAACCGTCTGGAAATTCGTGATGTATTACAGCTCCAATTCCAGTATTACATGCGTCAGCTGCTACAATGATTGGCAATTCTGGATTATAGTGAGTCAAAAGAAGATCACTTTGCAAAATTTTCTTGATGTCATCAAAAGCTTTGTCGCATTGCTTAGTCCATTTCCACTCAATATCTTTACGAAGAAGATTATCTAATGGTTGTCTGAGTTGCTGAAGTCTGTGTACAAATTTTCCATAATAATTTATAGCTCCCAATAAAGATCGTAACTCAGAAATGTTCTTTGGAACAGGCATTCTTTTAATAGCTTGAATTTTCTTTGGATTTGGATGAAGTCCATTTCCATCTATTACGTGCCCTAAAAATTCAATTTGGGGTAAAAACAGTTGACATTTTTCAGGACGCACTACAAAACCGTAGTCCTCAAGCCTTGCAAAAAGTTCTTTTAAATGCCGTTTATGCTCAGAAACAGATTTGCTTGCGACCATGATATCATCAAGGTAAGCACGGGTGTTTTTAAGACCAGAAATCATAGCATCAATAATTTTCTGAAATTCTCCAGGTGCTGGTTTTACTCCAAAAGGCAATCTATTAAATTTATAAAGACCTTTATGAGTGTTTATGGTAAGCAATTTACCTGAATGTTCATCTACTTCAACTTGGAAATAGGCATCGGACAAATCTATCACACTGAAAATACAATTTCCAGCTAAGTTTGCAAAAATATCCTCTGGAACAGGTAACGGATGATTGTTCGATTCTAATGCATCATTCAGTCCTGTTGAGTAATCTGCACATATACGTAATTTTCCATTAGGCTTCTTGACTACTACGATAGGTGCTGCCCATGCTGAATAGTCAATTGGTGAAATTATTCCTAACTTTTCCAATCTATCTAACTCTTCTTCAATTTTTGGAAGTGCTGCATAAGACACTGGTCTCTTGTTTCTAAAAATTGGTTGAACACCATCTTTTAGCTGTAGTGTTACCTTTGTTTTTGTACAACGACCTAATTCTGTCGAAAACACTGCAGGGAAATCCTTGACAAGTTGCGAATTAAAATTTTCGTCCGATACAGAGCGGACACTGCAACATATTGAAGACATCGGAACATCCCACAAGTTGAAAAGTTCTATCCATTGTATTCCAAATAAATTAAGATTTGGCACTTCTGTCACGAAACAAGTTCCAGTTTTTGTAGTATCGTTAATTGTAATTTCGCAGTCAAATTTATGAGTTAGTTTTACTGGATTACCAGATGCACTGTTGGCAGAAAATTTGGTTTTGTTCGCCATAGGTTTTCCTATTTGTTCCCATGTACTTTCAGAAATAATGGTGATGTCAGAAGCTGTGTCGAATTGTAATCTAACTAATTCATTATTTATTTTAACTGTAATGTATTTCCTTTTATCTTCGAAAGAAATTTTATTTACAGCAAAAAGGGCTTCAGTATTTGGCGAAAACGTCGTTATTTCCTTTTGCACCTGTCCAGTCGTAATCGCTTGAATAGTTGGCGAAAAATTCTTTATTTTCTTTTTCCCTCGTCTAGTCGGAATTGCTTGGCGACCGCTATTACAATATCCTTCTTTATGTCCTATTCTATGACATTTTTGGCATTCATGCTTCGAATAAGTACAGTTCTTTGCGAAATGCATTTCACCACAAAACCAACAAGGATATCTTGGCGACTTTAGTCCGCCGTTATCTTGCTTTGGCGATGACGCACCACGCTTGGCGTAATTCTTTCCAAACTTAAAATCAGACGATTTTACAGTGCGGGATTCTCCAAATTTTTCCTCGCCAAATTTTGCAAGTTTTTCATTTGAAACTTTGTTAATTGATGATTTTGCGGGGGTGAACTGTTGTATCATCGCTGCGTCTTCTTTTAATGAAGTGAAAGCTTGGCATTCTTCTACCAATTTACGAATGTCAATTGGCGATGTGGCAGATTGTTTATCCATTAATTGTAGCAATCTGGCACGAATTTCAAAATGCTTTGGCGCGTTAAGACCGCTGATAAAAATAAGACACTTGAATTGTTCTACATCGAGTTGATTATACTCAATATCTTCGCATTTTTTTATTAACAATGCCTGCATATGTGGCGAAATCATCCCAGTCATTCTTTTTAATTTGAAGACAGTTAAATCTTTTATGAAATACTGACTGTTTGGGACTAAGAATAGATTTCAGCTGGCTAACTGTATCGTTAAATGACACATCTTTGAATTTCTTTGGAAGAATGTAATTGATATATTTATTGTAAGATGCTAGGTCTAACTTACGTAGAAGCAATCTAACCTTTGCGGCGTCATCCAATTTAGCTGCATCGGTAATGAAAGTTTCTTCATACCGTGTGTACCACTTATCGAACGACAGTCCACTTTCTGGGTCATAAACAAAATCACTGATTCCATTAGCCAAAGTTTCCATTAAAAACTCAATATTATCGGCTGCATTTGAAACTGCAGTTGTTGAGGAACGTTGACGATTGGTTTCTTCCAAAAGTTCAAGTCGTTTATTTGTTGAGATTACCAAAGCCGTCAGCTGCTGTAACAAATCTTCGGTTGTAGCCATTTCTTTCCGCTTGCTGATACTTCGAGACTTTTAAATGTAAAAGATTCTTGAAAATCCTCGTCGCCACGTTGTTGTATCTTGACGTGATTGTGATGTTTGGCACAATACAACAAATATAATTTATTACGAAAAGTGGGTTATTTATTATACATATTTACAAGACATTTAAGAAATGCTAACTACACCGGCGACGGCCGTTAATCGACTCTCAATTCTGTAGAACGAGATGTTGCTCTGCAAAACGTCGGGCTGTTGCCAACAGTGTTCTTCTGAGATTGGATAACAACCTTGTTAATAGTATTGTAAACATTGAATAGTTCAATCCTGCATGGACGTTGCATGCTTCGATCATTATTAATATGAATCTTCAGTGTTTTTCCTAACTAATCGAACCTTTTTTTCTTCTCCGAATGCTTTAGAGCTCAATTACCTACTGAGATTAGGTGATTTCCTTCTACTATTACTGCAACCATTGAATGGTTCAATCCTGCATGGGCATTACATGCTTCGTACACTATTAATGTGATATTTCATAAGTATTTTCATTCTTAATTCAAGCCTTTTCCTTACTCAGAATGCTTTAAAGCGTGTTCTTCTGAGATTGGATAACAACCTTGTTAATAGTATTGTAAACATTGAATAGTTAAATCCTGCATGGACGTTGCATGCTTCGATCATTATTAATATGAATCTTCAGTGTTTTTCCTAACTAATTGAACCTTTTTTTCTTCTCCGAACGCTTTAGAGCTCAATTACCTACTGAGATTGGTTGATTTCCTTCTATTATTACTGCAACCATTGAATGGTTCAATCCTGCATGGGCATTGCATGCTTCGTGCACTATTAATGTGATATTTTATATTTTCATTCTTAATTCAAGCCTTTTCCTTACTCAGAATGCTTTAAAGTGTGTTCTTCTGAGATTGGATAACAACCTTGTTAATAGTATTGTAAACATTGAATAGTTCAATCCTGCATGGACGTTGCATGCTTCGATCATTATTAATATGAATCTTCAGTGTTTTTCCTAACTAATCGAACCTTTTTTTCTTCTCCGAATGCTTTAGAGCTCAATTACCTACTGAGATTAGGTGATTTCCTTCTACTATTACTGCAACCATTGAATGGTTCAATCCTGCATGGGCATTACATGCTTCGTACACTATTAATGTGATATTTCATAAGTATTTTCATTCTTAATTCAAGCCTTTTCCTTACTCAGAATGCTTTAAAGCGTGTTCTTCTGAGATTGGATAACAACCTTGTTAATAGTATTGTAAACATTGAATAGTTCAATCCTGCATGGACGTTGCATGTTTCGATCATTATTAATATGAATCTTCAGTGTTTTTCCTAACTAATTGAACCTTTTTTTCTTCTCCGAACGCTTTAGAGCTCAATTACCTACTGAGATTGGTTGATTTCCTTCTATTATTACTGCAACCATTGAATGGTTCAATCCTGCATGGGCATTGCATGCTTCGTGCACTATTAATGTGATATTTTATATTTTCATTCTTAATTCAAGCCTTTTCCTTACTCAGAATGCTTTAAAGTGTGTTCTTCTGAGATTGGATAACAACCTTGTTAATAGTATTGTAAACATTGAATAGTTCAATCCTGCATGGACGTTGCATGCTTCGATCATTATTAATATGAATCTTCAGTGTTTTTCCTAACTAATCGAACCTTTTTTTCTTCTCCGAATGCTTTAGAGCTCAATTACCTACTGAGATTGGGTGATTTCCTTCTATTATTACTGCAACCATTGAATGGTTCAATCCTGCATGGGCACTGCATGCTTCGTGCACTATTAATGTGATATTTCATAAGTATTTTCATTCTTAATTCAAGCCTTTTCCTTACTCAGAATGCTTTAAAGTGTGTTCTTCTGAGATTGGATAACAACCTTGTTAATAGTATTGTAAACATTGAATAGTTCAATCCTGCATGGACGTTGCATGCTTCGATCATTATTAATATGAATCTTCAGTGTTTTTCCTAACTAATCGAACCTTTTTTTCTTCTCGGAATGCTTTAGAGCTCAATTACCTACTGAGATTGGGTGATTTCCTTCTATTATTACTGCAACCATTGAATGGTTCAATCCTGCTTGGGCATTGCATGCTGCGTACATTATTATGATTCTTCATTAGTATGGTTTTACTGACTTATTAAAAAAAAATTTCTTGTTTCGAAGACTAATTAATCAACTAATTGGCAACAGCAGGGTATTAGGAGAATGATATGTAAGATTTCCAGGTGAAACAGCTTCAAAGATTGCCCACATATTATTAAAAAATTGGCTCTCTTTATGAAGTGTTTTTCCAGGCAAAATCAAGTTATGATCTGTTTTCTCTGGCTTGCATAACAAGCTACTCGTCGGTTTTGTTGTTACATTTGTTAGTGTATATAGATATAAATATTTCATTTTTCTTTTTTAGAAATTGTTTCAAGCTTATGCTCAGTTTTTTGGTGGGAATACTGACTTTTTATTAAATTTGCAATCAAAAAAATTCTGGTATGAAATGCTTAATAATTCTTACCATGAAAGCTAACTTTATTGAATTAGTTAGCTGCCCCATGCAGCAAGATTTTTAGGTATGATAAAACATGTATTTATCCTGCTATAAACATCATATAGCCTTTCCCTGTTCAGTTATTTCCTCTTTTGTAACACTCGTGTTGATTATTAGACAGCATGTTTAATTGAATCTCAATGGTTCGATCATATATTTAACATGGAAATTATTCCATGAGTAGAGATGGGAGGCTAGAATATTCTCTTTTCTTACAGATAAAATTTAAAAAAAACATACAAATCACACTTGTATATGAAATGCAGTCCATTTATTATATAAAACAGATAATAATAAAATTACATTTAAGTATACTAACCATATAGATAATTAGTAGTTTTTTTATCTCAAGAACCTAAACTTTTTCACCTGAAATGTGATTCTAACAGATTTTCTTTAACTGAACAAATGCTATGATTCTTTTTTTTTTTGCTTTGAAACAAACATTTAAAACATATAAAGATTAAAAGCTTTTAATGTACGCTTTATTTTACAAGAATAATATTTTAAAAGCATCATTTATGCCTGAATTGTTTAGAATAATCAGAATTATTCTTAAAACAATATTAGGCACTCAGAATTGTTTTGAGAACAATTTTGAACGTTTTGAGAACAATTTTCAAAGAATGTTTCTGTTTCAGTTTAATTACAGTGTATAGCTATTTTATCTTGCAGCAAAATCTCAAATGAAATTTATTAATGATTTTTAAATAATGTGTACAAGGTTATTAATTGTTTATATTTATGCTTATTCTTAATACATTTTTAAAGATTTTTGAATATTAATTCATATGTAAAACGTTTAAAGTACTTATTAATTATAGAAATATTGTCTAGGAGAATATTCTCGAATATCCTCCTTGATGAGAATATTCTCCAAAAGATTATTACCGAGAATTTTACAACTCGATTCATGGGTATTGTTTCATTGATTTTATGCTGTTATAACAATCAAAAAATAAACTACTTCATTAATTTCGTATTTAATACACTTTTTACTAAAACAACATTGAATGCATTAATTTGTAAAGAAAGTTGGTATTAGGATCAATACGTGAAAAAAAGTGATGCATATTTTCAATTTTAAAAGCGCATGCTTTTACATGGACTGTCATTTATTTGTCTATTTTTAATATGTTATGTATTATTAAAAATTAACAAAGAACTAACTTTGAAAATGAGAGGGAAAATTCCAACATTAAACTAAGAAATCTCATTCAAAGAAAGCTCTGTAAGAATGTTCTGAATTTTAACTGAAATAATATATCCATGGAAGAAACCTCACTACCAGAGTGTGCTATCTTTTTTTATTATTATATTTTTGTTCTGGGAAAGGTGGAGAGGTTGTTCCATTACCCATTATTTTATTTCATATTGAATCAAATCATCAAAGCGGTTGAATTTTAAAATTTAGATTAAAAAAACATCGATTCTAATTAAAAGTAGTAATGAGGCATTTTTCTTATTTATTTACTAACAGTATTATCTAATCTTGCTGAGTTAGCAGAGGGCCACTGAGGGGTGATATCAACGTTGGAGCCTCTCATATTATTATCTTGAACAGTAACCCTTGGAGGTTAAAGCTAAAATTTATTTAAATTGTTTTTAAAAAATGAAACTAAATTTTTTTTGCAAACTTCCAGGAATTGAATTGAAAAATGCATTTTTGACTAGTTAAACTATAATTAGTAAAAGGAACTTTTTGCACAAGTAAAGTTAAAAAATTGCATATTATGCTTATTTGTGCTGTAAATAACATGCAATTTTTTAACTTTAGTTAAACTAGGTTATAAAATTTGCATGGAATATAATCTGCCGTCGAGGGTTTCCTTCCTATAGAATTTTCTACAGTGAAACAATGGAGAGATAAAAAGAAATTTGAAATAAGGAAGAGGGCCCCTATGATCTTGGGGTCCCTGGCGGCCACCGACCGTTTAATCCGCCGTTGCGTGACAGATTGATACCCATGTAAAAAAATTACAGAATTACAGCTGAAAATTCTCAGGCAGATTTAGCTTTAGCTAGTTTATTATAAAAACCTCCAAAATAAAATATTTAATGAAACAATGTTCTTCACTTACAGTTTTAATTATATTTTGCTTTCCAGTGTGCTGCAAAAATCATGTATACATTTTCTATTAGAATTTCATAAAATGATTACATTTATGTGTGAATTTGGTACTTCAATAAGTAATATTAATAGATCATGAAATCTGAAATCTGGAATAATTTATTTATTTTCAGGAAATGTTGTAGTGATTGGGATGAAATTGTTGTTACCTCAGAATTCAGGTTTATAAAGAAGAAAGATTTTTAAAAACTTACTAAATACTTGTAATAATATATGCATAGACAATAATATTAAACTTTTGTATATCATTCTTTGAAAATTTGATAATAAAGTTTTTTATGGATCATTTGTTTCTAATTACAGTCATTAAAAGTATAAAGCTGTTTTCCAATTGATACAAATGTCAATATTTATTCTAACATTAATATTTTATTGTTAAGTTCAGAATTACTATGCTAGTAGTAGCGAGAATTACTACGCATTTTACTACTTAATTACTATGTAAACAGAATTTATATAGGAACAGGCCATTATCAAGCTCAGGGGCGGACTGGGAAGAAAATTCGGCCCGGGCATATTTCAAACAGACCAGCTCTTGGAAGGGAAGGTATTTTGAAGATTGCAGGAACTAAAAATATTGTCAGTGAATATGTCGATATGTATTAAAATATTAAATGTTCACGCGACAGTTATTTTTCTTATTCAGCATGGAAGTGTAATGATACGTAATACTGTGTAGGACCCCAAATTCGGAATCTCAAAAGACCCAAAACCTGGAACTTCTTCAAAAAAAATTAGGAAATATTTTGCGCCGTGTTTTTTTTTTTTTTTTTTTTTTTTGGAAATAAATTTTTGGAAAATTTTTTGTCATTTTAAAAAGAAGGAAAATAAAATGCAATGAACATGTTTAAGATCGGAAATGTGCAGTTTCCAAAAAAGTTATTTGCCGATTTTCTGAAAACGGTTCGTTTTTGCGATTAGAATTAGAGTAGAGTGTTATTAATTGTTGCTTTAATTGTGAGTTAATATCATGAAATTTTGCTTTTTTTATTTCTTGTTTTATTACATTTATTTTTTTAAAATGAGCTCTAATTTTCTCGCGATACAGAACATTCGCGAAATTGAAATTCGACGCTTCTCGCATTTTCCCGATCGTCTGATCTTTTACTGCAATTAAGTAACTAGAGAATATAAAATCATATCAGAAATTACCAGAATTCTTTTCTTTTATTGTTAAGAGATTAAAATAATATTGGGAAAAGTCTAGGTTTTTCGATGTTTTGCCTTCGAATATAAGCCAACTCCAACTTCGTTTTCTGTGATAATTTCATGACTTATAGGCGAGTGTATACGATAACCAAAGCTGTTAACTGAAGCTGTTTCAGGGGAAAATGGAAGAGAAAAATACAATATTATGTTGAAAATGAAACACTGATCAAGTTTACGTGTCTTGGGAAGGAAGGTGAGTTAACGAACAAGACAATTTCTGAATCTCCAGTCTGAGTGAATACAATGGAAAGAATATAACTGTTAAGTTAATCCAAATGTTTAAAAAAATTGCTAATGCAGAAATTTAAATATGCAATAAAACAATAATACCTTTAACAAAAAACATTTACAGGAATAAAATTTTTCGTCACATAGAACATAGAACTATTTTTAATCTCAAAATATAACTTTTTTCCTATTATCATTTTTAGCCTACTTTTGCGTCAAAGTTTTAAGCAAAATTAATAAAGCATGAAAGAAAGCTAAATGTATCGTGAAAATATCGTTAAAAATAAAGAAAAGTTAAAATAAGTGAAGTAATTAAATAAAGACTGGAAAATGGAAAATTTTGAGATGGAGGAAATGTGTGTCTGTCTTTCTGTCTCCCCCCCCCCCCCCCCCCCAAATAACTTTTGCAGGATTTGTCCGATTCGAAATATTTTTTTTTTTGAATCGAAAGATCTCGGCGTGGGCATCTCATTTCTACATTTGACTTTTTGATTTGCCAATTTTTTCGCTTAATTTTGCATAGTTCAAAAAATCTTAACATTAGCGCCTATGGGCAAATTATGTGAACTCTGGGCGTAGGATCCAAGCTCCTATGAAGAAGCTTACTCGAAGAAGCTCTCAGCGTGAAATATTTTTTGATTTGAACAACCTCTATTCATTTTCGAACAGTTCAAAAAAAAAAAAAAATTAACATAAACCCTACAGGGAATTTTCAATCTTATATAAATCATGATCTAACAAACGGATTTGCTTAGAACAAACTTCATCGGAAAGATTTTATGATGTAGAACATGTACAAATACGAAGTTCAATCGGAACTAAGGAGTCTATTTTCATATGAAATTTTTTCATCGAGATTTCTAAGGGTATTTTTGAGTGAATAAATGAGTGAATAAAGTCTAAAATAAATAAATGAGTGAACGAATGGAAAAATAAATAAATGAGTGAATAAATGCATGAATGGAGTAAATGAATGACTGAATAAATGAAAGAATGAATGATGAGTGAATGAATTAACCGTTGGAAAATGTATTTGAAGTAATTAGAACTAAAGCTAAATGGGAAAGAGAGATAGCTGGGATTATAAGTTTGAAGTTGGTTTTTAACGGAAAGTAGGCTATTATAGTTCTGGATGGAACTTCTTGTTAAATAATGCATTAGTACTAAAAGCGGCAAAAATAAAGTTACCTTCAGGAAGTGTCTAATGAAACTAATTCTGATTCAGCAGATTGTACTTCTTCAGAGCACATCAAATTCTCTTCTTATAACAATCATCATCAATTTTCTCTTTCGAATTAAAAAAGTTTGTAATAGGTTTATGCTCGCTTCAATATTGCCTCTCATTCAATGCACTTTCCTAAATATATTGGGTTGGAATTCTGGAAAAAACAATGCGCAGGGCAGACCGACCCACCGATGCATAAGGGGTGGGGGTGGTGGATACAGCTTTCACGAGAGGAAAGTGGGTGGGCTCGAGCTCATGGTAAAATATTCATACAACAATCTACAGGCAAAGTAAACGACCATTGGGGAAAAACCCATTTAAATTAGAATAGTTTATGCTTAAAGAACGTGAGAAAATAGCCTTTTTATGGATACAGTACCATTTGTTAGGGGAGAGGAGAGATTGAGAAAGAAACTCGATCATTTTATCTCCCACTATCTCCCATCTTCGTGTTCTGCGCATCTGTTTCTGTATATGCAGTTGAGGCGTTATTATTGAATGGTCAGTAGTGATTGGGGTTAAGTTGAAAGTGGAGAGCAATTAACGCAATCCCCTGTGGTGTTTGAAAGCACCTTCTTAAAAGGAAGAAGTCATAAAAGGGTCTTTCTTCCGCTCTGGGCATGAAACTTAGTAAGGAACTGCTGATAAAATTGTTAAACTAAGGAGCATTGTGAACAGTCATGGGCAAGATTCTAGATTAGATAAATTTATTGTTAAAAGTTCGGATTGCTGGCATTTGAAAGGTATTTCCAGCTTCCTTTTTTTAATTCTAATAATGTTTTTTTGCTAGTCTTGTGTGTGTCCACTTTCATTTTCAATTTTCTCCAGACTAGAGACCCATATCTAATATTAGTAGGTCTCATAACTGCAAGAGTTGCACTGAATATATTCTAGTTATAAACTCGACTGCGGATCAAAACCTTCCCGAAAATGCTGCCAAACTAAAGATTTTCCAACATTTTTCATGCATTTTAGCTCACCAAAATTTAATCTCAACTGGAGCATTTCATGATAGTTTAAAAATATATATATTCTTTACTTAAAATTAAAAGATAATCATTAAAACCAGTTGCGTTAGCAACAAAAAGTCTACATTTAATCGATGTACTATATAAGATTATTTCGGGTTCGGGCTTGCGAGGTATTTAGGGGAGAAACTGCTAGGAAAGTGGTACGATTAGGGGTGCAAGTTTGTCACTCCGTGAATTCCCTCGATTTTTAAAGCTGTTTCCTAAAATCTGCGATTTTTTAACAAATACCACGATTTGTGCGCAAATTGCTTAAAATTTGAGACTTATTTTGTTTTTTACTTACACTTTAACGGCAATTTATACTGTTCTGAAGTTTTAAAATGTATAACAGATGTACCAAGCTTTTAGAAGAACTCATCAATAGAAAAATAACTATAAAACTAGTTATAGATAATTCCACTCATGTTTAGAGGAAGTTTTTGATCCAAATCAATACAAATATTTAAATGTTTTTAACGAAGTTGATAGTTGTTCCATTGTTAACAATAACTCTATGATACCTACCTCCCCCAATGAGTTACACGTTGAAGGAGGGTAATTCAATTCTGGAAATTGAAGAGAGAAAGTTTTCCCAACCTGTCCAAAGTGGCAATCCGATGTTTGTCAGTTCCGACGAATAGCGCAGATGCTGAATGGTCCTTTTCTACACATAAAAACGTGTTAAGTGATAACGACGAAACATTAAAGAAAATAATTTAATTATGTACAATATTTTGCGCCAAAATTCTGTACATTTAATTAAATACCTAAATATTGCATAAAATTGAAAGAAATAAAATTATTCCTTTTTTATTTAAGAAAATAAATTTAATTGCAGATATTCTAGTTTTTATTACATTATATTTGTGTTCTCGCGAACATTTCGCGCAATGTGCCGCGAATTTCCGGCTCTTTTTTTCTGCTACAAACTTGCAACACTAGGTGCGACCTAGTACGACTCTATAACTCAAAGACCCCAAAATTGCCTTTTTTTCGCATTTTATCGCGCTTTTTTTTTTTTTTTTTGGCAGTGTTCACTCTATTCAATTGTTATTAAAAAACATATTTTTAGAATAGTATAAAGCGTAAAGAGAGTTAAGGTCTCAAAAAAAGTTTACGGACACCAACATTTCGGTGGGATCCCTCTATGTCTCTAAGTATCTAAGTCAAAATTCCGGGGGGGGGGGGCGAGGGTTCTACCCCCCCCCCCCCAATATCTACACCAGTGACCAAAAATACTATAAATGAGCAAAATGCTAATAAAAACTTCCAGAGCAAATTATATGAGCTCTGATGCTACTTACTACTTTTTTTGAATGAGAACCCAAAATCCGGAAAATTCCGAAATCTGGAAAGATGGCAGTCCTGAGACTTCCGATTTCGAGGTCCCATACTGTATATAAATTAGCTGTTAACAGCCGCAGCACTTTAGGGCGCTGGGCAGTGAGACAATCGGCTGAGACAACTGGCCGGAGAGAAATTCTCTGGGGCCGCCCCTGAGAATTTGCATCACCTGGATTGAGAAATTCTCAGGGCCGTATTTTGTAGCTTGTAGGGATTAAAAATATTATCAGTAAGTATGTAGATATGTATTTGAATAATATTAAGTGTCTACAAAATATAGATTAATTTTTCTTATTCACCATAGAAGGGCAATAATACGTAATATCTTAATTAGCTGTTAATAGCTGCCGTCCTTTAGCTGCCGTCCGTTGCGCCGTGAGGCAATCGCCTCGCCGCCTTAGCCTCTTCCGCCTGCACTGCTCAAAATTAAAAACATCCATTTTGCGGCTCTCAAAAGTTTGCATAACAGACGGCTGCCTAGGTTTTCTATATGGACGAGCCGGCACTGAGAATTTCTCAAGCCTGCCCCGAGAGCTCGTCCATATAGACGACTTTGGCGGTAGCCTAAAGCTCAAAACTGATGTATTTATTTTTTTTATTTATTTATTTTCAAACTTTAAAAAAAAACATAATCATTTTTGCTCTTCAGGCAGCCGTTTAGGTTGTCTATAAGGGACCAGCCGGCCCTGAAAAATTCAGCCCCCCCCCCTTGTGGCCCAACGGCCAGACCCTAGAGATTCTGCCCCATTGCTGCATTGCACTCTCTGAAGCCCGGGTTACGGCAAAGTTTTGGTCCCCGTTTTTCTATGAACATTGTAAAAGCTGTATACTTTATTAAAAAAAAGATAGATATTTTGCGACCGGCCCACCGGGCATTTGCCCGAATGCCAGCATAGCCAGTCCGCCGCTGATCAAGCTTATGGCCAAATGGGCACAAATCATGGCCTGATTTGGCCACTGCGGTGCACTACTATAACTATATTTGGTAATAAAGTCCAAAAAGCGTCGGATTTATTGGAAGAATAGGAAAGTTTCCACCTACAGAATCTTCCTATTTTGATGCTTAGATATTGTTAAGACAGTTATAAAACTCAAGAATTCACCCATGCCGAACAAAGAAAATTGAACATTGATTTTTAATTAATTTTTAAAAATCCCATCCACGAAAAACGAGGCGGAGCTTAATACGTTACTGTCTGACGTCAGCGGGCACCTCGCGCCTCGAACGGCTTCGAACTCCTCGTATTTTGCAGCGTTCATTCAACGATTCATTTAACTAAACGTGCGCCCATTTAATTAAACTACTGTCTATTTTTTATATTTTTCTTATTCATCATGGACTGTAGGAGCCCTTTTAGACAACAAATTTTTGATTACCCATTTCCGAGTTAAAATTCGTTTTATTTATTCAGTTACGTGTATTTTTGTTGCTTGGCGAATTTTTGGTAATGTTTTGGTAACCCCAGTGAAGTTCATCATGCTATTTAGTGTAGTGCATATTACTTAGCTTATCGCTTTCTTGGCAATGAATCTTATATTTTTGAAATGAAGAATATGATTATGCTACAAAGGATTTCCGATGTTTAATTTTTTTTTTCTTAAAGAAAATTCCGTTTTTTTACTTGCGGTTCAAGTGTGGAACTCAAAAAAAACATTGGTGAGGTTTTTGAATTGATCATGTGTTTCCTTTTCATGTGAAAAAACACCTGCAAACAATGGCGTAGCTGGACCTGGATTTCGGGGGGGGGGGGTCTTCGGGAGAAGTCTGCTAATTTCATTGTTTTCCAAGAAAAATTGGTCCAATTCTAGACAATCTTTACCATTTCAGGGGGGGTTGGGTTATTCCCAAAACCACCCCCTTATCTACGCCAGTGCCTGCAAATTAGCATAGAAAAAACATTAAGCCAAACGATGTTGCAACTTTTATTGACTTTAAAATGCAGGTAGTGCAGTTAAATGCCATACAGAATCTTTTAAATTTCATTTCCCAATCGTGGTATATCTCTGAGACATCCAAAAAGATCCAAAAAACATCCTGGATATCTGCTGGATATGTTGGATATCTCACAGACATCCACATGTCTCAAAATCCTGGATTTGGATCTCCTGATATCCCTGAGATATCCAGATAGTAACGTGTTTTGGATATAGATATTGGGACATCCTGTGGATATCCAAAAACATCCAAGTCATGGATTTGGATTTCTGGATATCCCTGAGATATCCAGAATGTGACATGTTTGGGATATAGACATTTGGACATCCTATGGATATCCAGACTGTTACATGTATAAGATATAGATATTTGGATATCCTGTGGATGACTGTGAGATATCCTCCATGGATATCTCAGGTATGTCCAATTCATATCCCTGAGATGTTATTTGACTTTTTTTTTTTTTTTTTTTTTTTTTTTTTTTTTTTTTTTTTTTTTTTTTTTTTTTTTTTTTTTTTTTTTTTTTTTTTTTTTTTTTTTTTTTTTTTTTTTTTTTTTTTTTTTTTTTTTTTTTTTTTTTTTTTTTTTTTTTTTTTTTTTTTTTTTTTTTTTTTTTTTTTTTTTTTTTTTTTTTTTTTTTTTTTTTTTTTTTTTTTTTTTTTTTTTTTTTTTTTTTTTTTTTTTTTTTTTTTTTTTTTTTTTTTTTTTTTTTTTTTTTTTTTTTTTTTTTTTTTTTTTTTTTTTTTTTTTTTTTTTTTTTTTTTTTTTTTTTTTTTTTTTTTTTTTTTTTTTTTTTTTTTTTTTTTTTTTTTTTTTTTTTTTTTTTTTTTTTTTTTTTTTTTTTTTTTTTTTTTTTTTTTTTTTTTTTTTTTTTTTTTTTTTTTTTTTTTTTTTTTTTTTTTTATCCTCCTGGGGCTTATAATTACATAAGTTCATATTTAGTGACAATAATTTAAGTCCCTGTGCTCTCCAAAATACATATCATAGGAATATTTTGTTGCTTCATGGCGAAACTTATACTAGTGCCGGGCTTGGGAGCAAGGAAATAATATCAATAATATAAAAATAACAGTAATAGCAATTAAAAAAGTATTTAAAAAAATGTAAAAATAATTTTTTTAAGGGTAGGAGAATAAATAAAAGTGATGAAATTCAAACATTAATCGGTGAAGTTTAGATTTTTTGAATTATCCCGTATTTATTTATCTGTTATTTTTGGGAGCTCGCAGAGTTTTGTATGTCACCATTGACAAAAAAATAAAAATGAAGGAGAAGTGTCGGAACGGGGGGGGGGGGCAGAATTAGCCAGAATATACTCCCCCTCCCTCTCTCCTCCAAGCAGTAAACTTCTCATGCAAAAAGGAAGTAGACTGCCCTCAAGCCAAATTCCAAAACTTTCCCCTCTCCGCTCCCTACCTTAGACCATAAACTAGATAGACAAGGTCTGGGGGCGTGGTCGGTAAGCAGGAGTCTTTCCCCGGAAAACAGGTGATGGAGTCTTTCGCTGAGAGAGGGCTTCGTCGTGCCATGTTAATTCTCGTAGAGATTCGAAGAGTGATTTATTTTAATTTCTTATTGTATGACAGACACATTTTAGCACAATTATTTTCTATCACACGCAAGGAAACAGTTCATAGATTAATGGACAAGTGTTTTTTTATTGGTATTATCAATAATTAATTAGTAATAGTGATTTGAAAATGTTCTTATATATTGAGCTCATTGAGAGTAGGAGTTAGTTTCTTGCCTTCTTTTGTGAAACTTAATGTCATACAGTAAAGCTCTTTGCAATGAATACAATTCGTATTGCTTTTACAAGGTTTTTAACTGACTTCAACCTCATTATGTCTTGCCCTTGAGATATCAATGCGAAAAGTAAACACATTTGTAATATTACGTTAATAAGCCAAACATCAAATATACCTATTCTTTTCTTTTTCAGTTCATTGAAAAATAAGGAAGGAAAAACAAAAGCGTTTAAGCTGTTTTTCTTTTCAAAATCTGAAATAAATTTAAAGAAAGCAACAGCATGAAGAAAAAATTTTAGTTTTGAAAATAGTTTTTTAAATTTTTTAAGTTCAAAAAATTATTTTCTTTAGAAAATTGTCAAAACTTTAATGTTTCTCCGATACAGTTCGTAAATCTAAAATTAATAGTCATGTGACATTAGCCTGTAGGACTGAAAACATCGGATTGGGATCATTCATAAATGATGTCACGCTTCGAGGGGGAGAGTGGTTCGTGAAATTGTGACAAGGGGTGGGGAGGGGGTATGTTGAAGTGTGACACTTTGTGACAAAGGGGGGAGGGAGTCAAATAAATGGGAAAAAAGCGTGACATCATTTATGGACGGTCCCATTGTACCGTTAATTAAAATGCGATTGTTTTTTTAATGAATTACAGAAGATGAAGTTTGTTCTAAGATTGCAAACAAACGGAATAAATTAATTTTTTATCTAAGTGTTGTGCAATACAGTCAGAAATACAATATGTATGTAATATATTGGTAAGGGGGAAGCATGAAATGCATTTTAAACATAATTCTGAAAATTTAACAATTTTACTTACATTATTAAAAGTAGAGAATAAAAAATAAACTGGAGCAAACACAGACATATGTATACTTGGTGATGCGACGAACGTTCGGCCTTTCTGCGAGTATATTTCAAGCATCGTTCATGTCTTTTAAGATTTAATATTATTGAAATGTCAATTTCAACGTTGCATTTATTATTTAGGGGGCGGGTATTATTAATAAAGCAGAATGGAATTTAACTACTGAAAAAAATTGTTTAATTTTTATTGAAAATTGCTCTCGATTTTTAAATAAAATTAATTTGGTGTATTTGTTACGCATTTTTAATATTCTTTGATATTATTTTAGAAATGGTGTAGTCATATTTTTAAGTATTTCTCAACAATTGCTTTAGTTAATTTATATATATGACTTTCTTGTTCTTCATAATCAAGAATACGATACTCCAACGATTTAAAAATAAAATTAAAATTTACGCTTTTCATTGTTAATATTGCTATTATGTTTAATAAATCAGGTTAGTGCTTTTGTGCACAGAATGAGTCTTGATCGTTTGCCTGAAAGCAATCTCATCAGCTCTTTTACAGATCAGAAGCAAGTTCAGAAATTGAGAAGACTCACCCACGTGGTATAGGACGGCGAAAAGCTTTGATCTCCGACCCCTGTCAGTCAAACTGGTCCCCACTATTCCTGCTTAGGAACTAACAATGGCGAGTGAATAGAAGGGCTCGTCTAGTTACTATATGGTCTAAGCTCCCTACTTCACCACCGCCGACTGATTGAAATGGGGGTCATCTCCACGCTATTTTCCAAAACTTATTTCCGTGGATCAGTCAGTCGTTGGTTATGAAGTTGTATACATGTGTTTCAAGGGGCTAATAAACCCCTATATGGAAAAAGGAATTCCTTGTTACCTTGAAACATCTGTATAATGAATACATTTTTTTTTGGTTCCTTCTCCTGAGCTGTAAACATTGTTTTTCTATTTTGTATAAATGCATAGTTCACTTACAAAAGAACTAAGAGCTACGTAATATAAAAAAGATCATTCGAAATTCAGTATATTTAAAGTCCATGAATTTATAAACCATGAATTACTACTGCAGCATTTTATTCTAAATTTGCTATAAAACTTCCGCAGAGAAAATGAAGCAAACAAATGTTCTATATAAAACAAACAATGAGCTGTACACATAATTAATTAATACATAGTTTCAAGCAAGAACATTGCACTTAAAAAGAAAAAAGAAAAAAAGCTATCTAGACATCTCCCTCTTGCCCAGGGAGGTAATCTCCCCCCCCCCCCCGATTTATTATGATTAAGCTTCTTAACAGTAGACTGATGATTTATCACTTGTATATACTATAAATGCATATTAAAACTGAAATGTTTCTACATGCATTTGTATAAACATTTGAGTTTAGCTCAGAAAACTAGTTAATGCTTCTTTTAAAAAGTTAAATTATTTCTTATGTAATTTTGAAAACAATTTTAATGTTGTTTTGGTATATTTCATTCAACATTCAAAAAAAAAAAAAAAAAAGAAAATGTTGTCATCAGAAACTTTTTATTACGCGAAATCCAGTGTCCCCTCCCCCCCTAAAATCCGATACTGCGGCAGACCTATTACAGACTGCGCCATTGATTTTTTTTGGGGGGGGGGGGCGATGTGCTTTCTTGGGAGGTGTGTGTGCCACCGTGCTTAGGGGGGGGAGGGCACTAATGCAAAAGTTGCTTTTCATTTCCCAATTTTGAACAAAAGAATGGTTTACCAATTACGAGTTAGTACATAATATAAGAAATTCATTCGATCTCAGTATATTTATTAGATAAAAAATGTGAAACCATTATTTATAGGGCATTCGCAATGACGTCATTTTTGCATAGCAACGGAGCCTGGCAACAGCTGCTGGAGGACAAGCAACTTCGGCTCGCCGCATATGTAGCATACAGTTTGTTGATGCAGAGTTATATTTTCATCCTTTTTTTAATTTTAAAATGTCTTCTGCATGTGCGAAAGCCTCAACAATGAAGCTAAGGGATTATATATTGAAAAAATCAAGATCATCAACAATAAAAACCTGTGTTTATTATGTAAAAATGAACTTTCAACTAACGTATCGGATTTTCCGCACTTGACTTACATAGATATGTCAATAACTTATTTTACGTTGTTAGTGCATATTCTTCTGATGAATGTAAAGCATATAAAAGCCTGCAAGCGTTCTACCAGTTTTCTTATTTATGAATTTCAAATGTTTTCGCCAAGAAAATAGCAAATATGTGTGTGGTGACTATGTAAAGGTGAGAAATAGTCTGCATGCTAAAGCATGCAGAATCTGTCCAAAATATTTTACTGCTGCTCTTTTTTGGTGAATTTTAATTCCTGAAGTGCAAAATGTTATTCTATTTTTGGAGAACTGTTAATTTTATGAAATTAACTTTAGTGAGAAAGTAGTTAAAAATCTTAAATTAGCATAAAACTGAAAAAAGAAATTAACCCCGTACATTAGAACGAGATATAAAAAGGGAACTTAGTCATTTATTCGTGGTTTTTGGTGTAATTAACAAATACTTGTATACTAGTGCACTTTTCAAATGGATTCCATAAAGGCGTGCATCAATATTAAAGGGAACTTTTCCAGTTGTCTAAATCACCGAAATCTAATGCAGTATATTTCATGTCAGAAAGACTGTTTTGGACATTTTAAATTTCCCAAATACATGTTTTAGAATTTGTTTTTAACTGTTTAGTAAATGGTATTCTATGCAACATGTTTTTTTTCCTGACATATGCATTTGTATTTTATAGCATGTCTTTAGTGATACACTGTTTCAACATGCATATGTTACATTTTAATTGTATATGCTTTGATTTCTATTTCGTAACTTAATTATGTTTATACAAATTGTACTTTTTGATTGAAAAGAATGGAGGAAAAAAATCCCAATGGTCTTTTGATTACGTTTGCCCTTTACTTATTACGGCATTCGTTTTTGATCGACTTTTAGGATATTATCCCATCAAGTGTAAACATAGGCTTGCACATATTTTTGTATTGCTGTAAAGCAGCTGCTTTTATTTTACAAGGCAGGACAAACACAATGCTAGAACAACATTTAATAATTTGGAATGCTGAAAGACGGCAGGTTTTGTTTCAGTTGGTCTTGCAAGGGGAGGTACGGGTCTAGTAATTTCAGCGACTTGAATACTTGTTTTAATAATTTCGGAAACACGAATCTAAGTGGAGTTTGCTTTAAAATCAAACCTTAGTTGAATACCAGTTCATCCTGTAATTTTGGCACTATTTTCTAGAATATAAATTAAAGCAGATACTGCAGCCACACACCTTTGCAAATTCATCATTTCTTTCAGTGTTTTAGTGGTAAAGATACAGTAACGGATTTAGGTTGGAGGGCGCCCTAGGCCCGAGACGATATGGCGCCCTTTTTCTTTGTCACGAAAGAAAAGTTTATATATATACATACATATATATATATATGTGTGTGTGTAAAAATAAACAATAATGATAAGAAATTTAATTCAGGTATAAATTAAACATATGCTAGCATTAAAAAAAAAGTTTTAAAAATCTTTTTGTTAGATATTCAGATTTTAGTACTAGCCTGATTAAGTTTTAACGAAGAAATTCTTCCCTCAAAATGATACTATGTTTAGATAGTAAGAGCGCGCAATAAAATAAACTTTAAAATTTGGTCTTACAGTTTACAGAAAACCCAATTGATTTTCAATTTCAGTCGTTTTAAAAATTTTGGCGCCCCTCAAAATTTGCCACCTTAGGCCCGGGTCTCACGAGCCTAAGCCTAAATCCGCTACCGTAAAGATGTACTTAAGGCTACTACCCTTTGCGAAATTGGCGATTTTTGTTTGGCGCCATTTCTATTTACACAGTGGTGTAGTCCTGAAAAAAAAAGTTGGGGAGATGCTTGATAAAATTGAAGGTACGCAATTGAAATCAAAAAGTGGGGAACGCTTATCTTAAAATGTAAAACGATTGAGGGGACGCTTGTATTAAAATAAAAAAGTAGGGGGACGTCATCTCCCCTCGACTACATCACTGTGTTTGCAGCTTTGCAACACCTAGCTTGGCGAAAATCAAGGGGCACCCTTAAATATAGTCTAACCATTTTTTTTTTCAAGTCTAATTGCTCAAATATGAATTTTCTAATCATCTAAAACCCTCTAACCATATTAAAAAATTCTTTCCTTTCATCCTTTTTAGTATCCTCAGAAATATCAGGTGCTCCACTGTCTGGTTGGTCCTTAATACATTTGTTAGTCTTAAAATGCTGGTAAGTTATGAAGATGACTTCTACTAAGACATTTTGCAGAATGAAACTTTTCTTTAAAATAATCAAATGCTTTAAAATTTTCCACTTCTGAAAAAAAAAGAGGTCATCTAAAGGAACATAGAAAACCAGCAATTTAGTTTTTTTTAAACCCAACAGTTGGAACGACTGAGGCAGGGTGGTAGTGTATTACTTATTGATGTAATGTATATCCCTGTAATCGTGGTCTCCAAAATCAATGCCTCGAATCATTGTTATGTTCTATGTAGACGCTTAGCATTTTTAGTACCTAAAATAGAATTATCCCAAAAAGCCTTCGTACTTCCTTTTAACCATTATTGATACACCTGAATCCCTGTAATGTGTTTCCTTCCTTGGTCATTGCCTCTTATCCATTTGCTCATCTAGTATTTTTTGTAAATGTCCAATTAATTAGCTATGCATTTTTCCTAATGTAAAAATTAGACGGAACCAAAAATTTTAACAAGTGCACCCCTGTTCCAGTTCAATAAAAATATACACTAATGAACAAATTTCCCACTGCACATAAAATACCGTTACCCACATGATTGGTTATTTTAAATGAAGTATGACAAGTGATTATTTTACGCTCACTTTTGTATGATGTACTTGCACACTAGCTAGTGAGCAATTCCATGCATAACAGAACAATATTTTTGATAAAAAATATAGTTTTTTTTTAGTATCCGTGATTATTTATTCAGTAATATTTGATAAAATGTCAAACAGTTAAGGCATTAGATTTATTTGTTTGTCAAATTTAACGATTTTTTATGGTATTTGAAAAGAGAATCCTATGTTTTTCACTTGTTTTTAATTTTTTATTGAATGAAAATAGAAAGAACTGTTATTTAATCATTTTGTAGCTAAATATAATGAATACTTTAAGGGGGAGAGGAAGCCCCTTATGCTTGACACAATCCAAATGTGTGTTGCCTGTTGATGCTAATACAAAATTACTGCATTATCCTTTTCCTAGGTTTAAAATGTATTCTGAACATTGCAAAAGCCTTGATAATGAAGCTAAACAAAGATTTATCGAAAAAAATCAAGATCATCGACAATAAGAACCCATATTAATTAAGTAAAAATGAACTTTCAACTAATGTGTCTGATTTGGCAGACTTGACTTGCATAGACCTTGTAAATTACTTAAGTTTATGGTGTCGGTGCATATACATATGAGGAGTTTAAAGCTTATAAAAGCCTGCTAGCATATAGTCAATTCTCTTGTGGATGGGTGTGAGATGTTTTTGTCAAGAAAATAGCAAACATGCATGTGGTGACTGGAAGGATGAGTAAAATTAATTTGGCGTACAAGGTCTTTCATAATTTTTTTTGCGGCAGCCTTTTTTTTTTTTCCAAGTGAATTTTAATTTTTTTAAATGTAAAAAATGATTACTTTTTGCCGAAGTATGATTTATTTTGGGAAAATTCTGTTAATTTTATGAAATTAATTTTAGTGAGGAAAAAAAGTTAATCTAACTTAACAAGCAATCTGAAAACTGAAACAAATATTAGCCCAGTACATAAGAATGAGATAATAAAAAAAGTTTTTTATTCTTCTGCAGACTTCTAGAAAGGTAATGCATAACATAGTTTGAAATCTGGTGAATGTTTCTATTATGTTTAGTATGATGTTGTTTCAGTGCATGTAGAGAATATTCAGGAAATCGCTAATATCCTGTATCTTAGCTTTAAATTTTGCTAACATACATTTCTGAATTTTGTAATAGTAATAAATTAGAGAAACTAACTTCAAAAAGGGAAACAGATAAACAAAGTATGGATAAATTTGTGGATGCTGCTTTGAAGAAACAAAATATTAAAATCTATTTAATCAGTAGGAACATTTAGGCAGTAGAAAGATGGAAAATGTACACATGAAAAGCCAATTTAACTTTCCCAATGGACTGAATAAAAAAACGTAACATACGGGGAAACGTAAAGTACGGGAAATAAAGTACATTCAGGATGTTGACAGATTTTCGAAGTGAAATTTCGCGATCTTTCACTGATACATCGGATTTGTTTCTTGTAAGACGTATACATATTGGATATCGGGCATTACTTTTAACCAAAAAAGAAAAATAAAGAAACAAAATCAATAAAAAAAACAAAAACAATTAACAATAATGAATAAACAATGTCAACTAAAAACAATGAAACAATTTAAAAACAAATCAAACAACAAAATTAATAAAAGAGAAAAGTAAAGCAAACAAAACAGACTGCATAAAAACAACAAAAAATGCAAAACAAGTTAATTAAACATAAATATTGTAACGGAAAGAGCAAAATAATTGTAACGCAACGTGGTGAAAGATCGCATCGAAGCCGAACGAAGGTAGAAGTTTAGCTGTTATCATCATCATCAGCGATTGCTTGTCCTCCAGCGTGACGTCATTTGCGAATGCCCTATTTATTAGCAGATTACTATATTTTATTTCAAATTCGCTGTAGATTCTCTCAGATGAACTAAAATAAACAGATGTGTAAAATAAACAATGTAGCTATAAAACTTTTAATAATATATTAATAGTATAGATAATTACAAGAACATTATGTTAAAAAAAAGGTTCTCTAGCCATTACCTCCTCTCCCTATGATTTAGATTTTAATAATATATATTTAGAAGAAGAACATTATGTTAAAAAGAAAGGCTCTCTAGCCATTACCCCCTCCCCCCTGCACATAGGCGTAACTAGAGTTGGTGAAAGGGGGGGGTCACCCTAAAAATGTACAGACTAAACACCAATAAGAAGTGTAAAAGAGTTGAAAATTTACTAGTCATAAATACTTGTCTCTAAAGATATACTCCGTGTTTATTTCAGGCATCTCCCGGGGGGGGGGTGAACTACCCCCTTGGAGCAAGTCAACTCCTCCCTCCCCCCCCCCCCGGCAAAAAAATTCATATCACAAGTTTTAAAAAAAGAAAGAAAAGAGAAATTACGCTTTTAAGACAGTTTACTTTCAGAAACACTTTCAGGGAAAGGACATTGAACACTATCACGAGCGACACCAAAAGTAACTTAAAAGAAATAAGACTTTATTTTGAAAAAAAGTGCGAGGGGGAGGATAACCAAACTCCTTTCTGTTTCCTCTAACATCACCAAAGTATCCCGAAATTGCATTGCTAGGAAGATTTCAAAAAGTTTCCTGGGGAGAGCCCTCGAACCGTTGCCTCCAGAGTTATCCTAAGCATTATAGATATAAGACCAGTTTCAAAAATTTAAGTTGCAGAAGCCCCAAACACCCACTCCTCTAACTTCACCAAAGATCTAAACATACATCTACTATATATACATCAAAAAGCTATCATATATGTAAAAAAATTCATATTAACATCATTTCTAATCATATATATCTATATATATGTATATATAAAGGGTATGATTTTGAAGCATACACTGCCCTTCCTAATTCTTAACATGCTCCCCCTGCTCCGGAGCCAAGACAGTATCCATAATTTTTTTTCGGGGGGCCCAGACTTCGACACACTTATGTAAAGCAAAGTTTCAGGGAGGAATATATGATACATTGCAAAAGATTTCTGGGGGGCTGCCCGTGGGTCCCCTTCCCCTCTGGATACGGCCTTGATTCACAAAAACATTAAACATTCCTTACTAGATCTTTTAGTTTATTTTTTAATTCAAACGCAATAGAAAATTCAATATTTAGCGCTAAGCAATCTTCTATGTCCAGGCATTCATAATATTAAAACCGGGAAATAGTCGAATTTTAGAGAAAAAAATCCAAATTCCCCTACAAAAATGCTCATCCCCACAATAATTTTCTAAAAAATTTGTTAAATTTGTATCAAAACATACCTCAGAAGTGGAAGCGTCTGAATCAAATTTTCTTTTCTTTTTGGATGACGAACGTGTCCATCGCTGGAGTGCAAACTTATTATGTATCGAAAATAATTAAAAATGTAGCTAAAATATAAATAATACTTGATTGTAAATTAAAATGCAGCATTAAACCGTAGCAGTGAGATTGGAAACGATGAACGGATGATTTCCAGAGTCGTAATGCAATCAGTGATGGACCATAATAAGAAAAAAAAAACATTTAAAATATAAGAGATGAGAAACATCTGTAAATGAGAATGCAGTGCAAATACAGTTCATCAGTTTTCCAATCGGCTCATCTACAAAAAATTTTTTACCAAAATGGGTCTTTGGACAGGAAGTCATAAATAAATACAAACTGCTCTTTAAGTTTCTTAATGAGTATCCCTGCCTGGCTTGAGGGTTTAACCCATTAGGACAATTGGACTTTAGGACTCCATCACAACAGAGAATATTTTCCAGGAAACTTATTACTTGTGCGATTGTATTCCCAGATTGCTGCCTTTGGGTAAAAAAGACATCAAGAAGGAAAGAAAACCCTCTGGAGTGATTGAAAGGATCTCTGTCTGTGTGTGGTACAGTGATTGAAGCTACCTTTCGCGCGCGCGCGCTGTTACCCCCCCCCCCCCACCCAAGGTGATAAGGGGGTTGATTATAACCTTATAACCAGATGAAAAGTCTTCTTTATTATGAGCTGCATACTTTGGCCATGATCGCAACCCTTCAGAGAAAAGGAAAAAAAATCATATGCATATGTGTTTAATTTTCTTAGGGGGAAAAAAATTGTGCTTTGCAAGGCCGTAGTCAGAAATTTTTCTGTGCGCCTAAATAAGAACATACCCAATGGGGGGGGGTTTGAACCCCCAAACCCCCCCCCCCTGGTTACGCCTATGCCCCTGCAGCCTGGATTATGATTTAGATTTTTAATTATGTATTATAAAAACATATTTAAAATATGTTTTGATTTAAAAGTTAAAAGATAAATTAATTCATTTCATGAGTTATCATAAATGATAACATTTCAATGTTGTTCAGTAGTTATATTTTATGTAAAATTTACGTGTAAAATTAATTGTTTTCGCCACCAACTTTTCATTAAGATTAAGTGAACTCTTCTATTGAAGTACACATGCATTTAACTTTTAGCTGTCTTCAACTGCAGCAGCGCGAAAAAACGTGAATTGCCATAGCAAAAGGGGGAAGGATAAAAAAAATATACCATATACATGTTTTTTAAAATCGCTTTTAGTTTAACGTTTGTCGATAAAAGAGCCAACATAGTAACCCCCATGCAAAGCTGATCATCCAATCAGATGTGTAGTATCAGTAGATTTTTCCTGCATTGAAAGTCGCGTCAGTAGTTGTAGGGAAAGTAGATAATAAGCGTTTGATAATAAAGTTAAAAAATAACAATTAAGCTGTTTTACAGGCATACTTTTGTAGTTTAGAAATCCTTCTATTGCATCAACATTTCATCAATGCAATGTCTTGAGTTTAATCTTTTGAACTAGATTAAAAATGTTTCATCGACAATTCTTACAAGAATGGACATTTCTTATTAGAAATAATCTCCTGGCATATCAGTCAGAAATTCTGCTTTATGTTTCCCATGTCAGAATTCAAGGTAAATAATAATAAAACAATCTTGCAACATTTTGTTTAATATAACTAAGTTCTTTAGGTTTAGTTTGAAATGTACACATCTGATTTTGCAATGTTTTGTTTACATGTGTTATGGCTGGATATTCTTTTATAAAATTATTTTTTTCCTATGATTAATGTAATTTTTAATCACGATTGAATTAAAATTTGTTTAATGGATTAAAACGAGTCCCTTTTTTTTCACATATTATGATGAATTGAGTGAAAGAATTCGTTAAGAATCCAAGGAATTTGTTCACATTATAGCATAGGTCATGCATAATTCGCATATTATGTGTTTGTTAATTTAACATTTAAAACTCGGATTTCAGACCGAGTAACGTCAATGCTTTTCTAATTGTTTTTCTTTCTTATTTTACTAACATGACACTTAATTAATTTACTATGACTCTTAATTTAGCTTTCTTCTTTGCAGAAATGTGATAAGAAAGCCCTGTCAGAAAAGGAAAGTTAAAAACAATTTTATGATATTTTAATTAAAATGATCTTTAATCTGTATGAATACTGAAAAGGCTGTGTATGTATATATTTATGTACGTACCTTATACAAAATTAGTTCACACCGGATTTTCAGCAAATTTGGCACAGAGGTATCAGTGGTGTAGTCGAGGGGGGACGGAGTCCCCCTACTTTTTTATTTTCACATAACATAAGCGTCCTCCCACTTCTTGATGTGCGTATACATAGGCGTTCCCCCACCTTTTTTTTTTCCAGGACTACTCCACTGAGAGGTGCTTTGGCATCTGGGCATGGTGATAGGCACTGCAGGGTTGCCACAGACGACTAAAAAGCAACTATTTGCAACTATTTTCAGCATCAGGCGACTATGGCAACTATTTTCTTTGAAATCGGGCAAAAAAGCAACTAATTTTTCCAAGAGGCAACTATTAGGCGACTTTTTTTTTGCCTCTTTTGAAATTCTTTTATTCAAATGCACCAAAAAATATTTTTGAGAAAAAAATTTTCTTTTATTTTACGGAAAATTGTGCCATAATTTTTCAAACTTCCATCTTGGCCCAAGCGACTGCCTACACTTCATATTGACCTTGAAGCAATTGCCAATGAAGCTGACACTGCTGCCAATGAAAGGGGTTAGTTTGCTTTTTTCTTGGTTGATTTGGTAGTCAACACAGAAGCTGTGCCGTGTGCATGCGATATGCATTTCAATATCGCGATATGCGCCTTTTCTCTTTATTTTTCTGTAACCCTTACCTTTTCTCTCAAACACTGGCAACCAATGGCAGTGGTGCTCGACCACAATATCCACGGTGTTGTACGGCGAAGGATTGCGACGATATGTCCGAAACACCCAATCATCACATAGACAAACATATGTTTTTTCTGTATTTTTGGAAAGTAAGAATTTCGTTTCAACTACAATCCCTTCTTTCTTTTCAATGAAAAGTTTTGAAAGTAGCGTACCCTGCCAACTTTTACAAACTTCGAGTAAAATTTACGCATTTTTTCTGTTTTTCGCTGTTTAAAGGCTTGGTCTTGATTTTTTACGCATTTCGAATTACAATTGCATAGGCTTCGGAAAAACTTTCTAGTGCTCATTTACTAGCAGATTCTGCATCTTGGAGCTCAATAACTTTGAACTTACCATAATTTTTGATCTTTGTTACATTTCAACTTCTGTAGTACAAACTTGCACGGGTGTCATTTTGTCACGCCCACTTGAAAAATTCGGCCGAGAATAATATAATTTGTGTCAAAATTCTTGTAAGTTTTAGTGATCATGCAAGTTAATTACAAGAATTAAATATTTCAGCCTAGTTAATAATCTAGTTTTAAAAAATATTTTTTCCAAAAAATATTTTTTTTTATATATATATATATTTTCTTTGCCATGTAATTTCAAATTGATTTTTTTAAATTTTTGATTATCTCTATTGGTTGATTTTTCCAATATTATAAAATAATTGTTAAATTTGTGAAAAAAAGTAAACTTAATGTTTTTGATATTGTCTCCTCTTCGTCTTAGAATTTCATTAATCAAGTAGCTCAATATTATACACGTATCTAAATAAGAGATCAGCTATTATGTGTTTAAATCTCAAGTATGTTTATTTTCTATTAATAACCTTGCTCTTCTCTCTCATATTGCAATCTTTTTTTTTACTTCACTCCTTATTCATTGATATTTTTAATTTTTGGTAGATATGAAATACTTATTTCAGTTAAAAAAGTTAATGCTCGGAAACGTGTTAATTTCATATAAAAATGCAATTGCTTTTTTATAAATTACACTGTATTCATAGCAACTCTTTAAGTAGAAATATAAGATCCGAATGTAATAAGTAAGTACTCATCACTGAACAAGTTAATTAAGACTTGTTTGTCATTGAGTTGTGGCTACTATTTAGGCTACTATTTTCGTGCTTTTATGCTACTAAAGCAACTATTTTTATTCCATTTCTTCTGTGGCAACCCTGGCACTGGCGTAGATAAGGGGGGTGTTTTGGGGATACCCCTCCCCTGAACTGGTGAAGATTGCATAGAATTTCACCAATTTTTCTTGTAAAACAATAAAGTTAGCTCACTACTCCCAAAGAAACCACTCCCCGAAATCCGAGGCTAGCTACGCTACTGGTCATAAGGGTTTTTTTTTTTTTACGTTAAAAAAGTTACAAACTGTTCAAATTTTAGATTTAGACCAACAAAATTGTATAAACTGCCCTCCCTGTACAAAGAAATTATTGCATCATTTTGAATTTGATACCACGTTGGAAAACCCATAAAAAAAAAAAAAAAAACTGCCTTGGAATCTGTCTTGTTCTTTCAGCTGAAATTTAAAGCCTCTAATTTAACTATGAAAGAAGTTATAAGCGTTTTTCACTATAGTTCGAAATTTTTTTTCACAGTAATTAAATTTTATTTATTTTTCTCAGAGGATTGCTAAAGCATTTTATTTGTTCTGTTGCCATTTTGTCTACATGTATATTTGCAAAATAAAATTCTTTACACAATGATTTTACCATTTTAAAGCACAGCCGATTTTTAATATTTCTTTGTTTTTTGTGTTGCTTTTAATATGCTTCATTGTTTTAAAATAACTTAAAGTTTATTTTCTTCAGCACTAGAGGAATCTATAAATTTATCTTTATGTCCTTACTTTGAAAGGTATTTTTATGGGAATGTTGTCCAGTGGTGTAGTCCTGGAAAGGGCCGGGACACTTTAATTTGTTGAAATCAAAGAATGGGGTTTGGTTACCGTTAATATTCAAAAAATTCCCCCAACGTCCCCACTTGCCTACACCACTGCCATTGTCCATATTCTACGGATTTTTTTTTTTCAAATGTTACCCCTTATTAATTTAATGGGGATTTTTCTAGGCTGTTGTCCTTTTTACCACTTAGGACATTTCCATTGGGATTCTTGTCCAGATTGTCAATATTAATCATTAACTTATATCCATATTCTAAAAGGGATATTACAGGACAATTGTTATCCTGACAGGAACTTTAAGGGGAACTGTTGAGGTCTAAGAACTAAATATCCTTATCATATCAAGGATGCTTAGAAACTATTGTAAGCTGGACTGATACTGTTATTTAGGAACTGCTGTTATAATTCTTATAGGAATTAGCTGGGTCATTTTAAAAATATGTATACATATACTTTTCTCCACCAAACCCCTACCTGTTAGCCGAGGCCTTAGGATTGCTTACGCACGGGGAGAGGTAGTGGGGTCTACGGATTTTACATGCACATATCCCCAAGTATACATGATGGTCTTCAGTGGGTATCGAACGCGCGACCTTCCAGGTGGAAGTCCGACGTGCTAACCACTAGGCTACCACGGCCCATGTGTACATATACTGTCCTAGAGTAGAAAAAGTGACTACACTCAGAATATGTTAATTTGAACTGACTATAAATATTACATTTCTATAGGGTACACTATACAATGTATTTCTAATGCAGTATCATTTATCTTTAAAAATATGTAAAATATCATTTGCATATTTTTACCCCAAAGATATAGACTAAGTATCAAACCAGTTAGATGGTAACGGATTGTCAATAATAGCCAAATGTTCACAAAAATCTACATGTTACTTAATATCACCAAGAAACAATGAGCATTCTTTAAAAAAGTAACTAGGAAATATTATTCAAGCAAAAGAAAGCACTTAATTTATATTTTTAACATAAAAATCTATAAGAAGTTGATTTAATTTTAAAAATAAAAATTTAAAACAGATTAAAATAAAGGAATTTTAGAACAAAACACTCAATCAGTAAAAATGAAGGAAGTATGGGGTCTAAGAGCAAGTTTGTTAAATATCTCAGAATAGGATGTTATGTTGTATAATAATCTGCTGATTTCTTTTTTTTTTTTTTTTTTTGCCTCGAGACGGAACTCTGCGAACTATTCTTTATATGGCAAAACAAAACAATGAATCAATCATCCCTGCCATTTTGCTTACTGGTATTTCAATCACTTTGGTTAAAAAACTGCCATCCCGTCCCCCCTTTCATGGAACAATAAAATTTGTTTGAGGGCAGATTTCAAGTTAAGACTTTGTTGGGGTTTTTTTTTTTTTGTTACTTTTTATATTTCATTACTTTTCATTCTTACTTGTTTAGCTCCTTAACTCTTTAATTCCCGGGCAACAAAATATTTTTTCTCCCTTGCTTACCGGAGAAATAGCCCAAATCCACGTGCGAATGCTTTCCCCCTTTAGTCATTCAAGTGCCTTCAGCGCTGACAGGTTGCACCCCGCCTTTGACAGGAAACAGAAACATCGAAGTTGGCCCTGAAATTCCTTTAGAATCCGTGCGTTTTCTTAAAATTCGGATAAAGAATGAATACGTAGATAGTGCTACATCCGTTTCTTTCTATTTTTTTTTTCTTTCCATCCATATTTTACACATCATGTGTCTATAAGTATTATTTCGTATGTGCTTTTTGTCTTTCATTTAAATAATCAGAACTAAAGAAAAAGCATTTGTTTCCATATTTATCTAATATTCAAGCAGCTACTTCCCAATTTAGCACAGTAGAAAAATTGTTAGTTCCTATTTTAGGAAAATAAGGACAACTTATATTACGATCAGGAAATATATTTCGATATCGTACCCTGAAACTCATTTTCAGGGTACGTTTCTCCAAAAGACGTTAGATTTTAATATTTTCTATCATGAATAAAGTGCGTCTCAAAATGTAGAAATTAAAGGTTACACTGGCGTAGGTAAGGGGGGTTTGGGGAACAACTCCCCTGAAATGGTGAAGATTGCATAGAATTGGACCAATTTTTCTTGTTAAACAGGAATATTATATCATTTTTTCTGAAGAATACCCCCCAAAATTCGGGTGTAGATACGCCACTGATAGATTATATATATATATAGTATATATATAATAGTAATAATAACAATAAATTAGATTAGCTCTTTGAATGAATTCGGAAAGAATGGAATTATATTATTGTTGTTTTATTGGTCATGAAAATCTTTCGCATATAGTTCTTGGGGGCCGTCCATAAATGATGTCACGCTTTTTCCCCATATATTTACCCCCGCCCCCTTTGTCACAAAAAGGTACACTTCTACATACTCCCCCCTTTGTCATATGAAAAGGTGTGTTGCATAAGCATGATGTCACATTTCTACATACCCCTTCCCCCTTTCTCATATGATACGATGTGGTGCATAAGCATGATGAAACCCTTCTTGTTAACCTCCCCTTGTCACAATTTCACGAGCCCCCCTCCCCCCTCGAAGCGTGACATCATTTATGAATGATCCCTTCAGAAGATTTGGGTAATTAAGAAAAATTGTGTAAACTAGCATTGTCTGTGTTTAAGCGATTTCCTTTCATTTCATTCATGTTTCCAGTGGCGTACGCAAGAGGGCGGGGTTAGGGGTGTAACCCCCCCCCCTCGAGCCCTAAATAATAGTTCTTTATTGGATACTCGAATTTCTTTTAGTAGTTTCAGAACATTATGAACCCCTTGAAAAAATTCTGCATACGCCACTGCATGTTTCAGTGTTTAATTCGATATTTATACTTCATGCATATATATATATATCAGTTCATTGGTCACTCCAATACTTAAAAATTTTCTATAATTACATCAATATGGTAGAGTACAGCTATATTCATATATGGTTATACAGATGTGAGTTTATGTACACGAATACCATTGAAACACAAACAGTGATGTACCATAATACTTTGTTTTTAGCTTGTTGATTCATTTATTATTACTTTCCATTGCTTTCATTTCCCCAAGCCTGTCATTTTTAGGATGGGAGGGGGGAAGAAATTTCGTCTTTAAAAATACAATGTATTTATGCATGTGTTTATGTATGTTGTTTTTTTACTAAAAATACGCATTGCCCCCTTCCCCGGAAAATTTGGAAATGAAGGGCCTGAATCCTCCTATATTCAGGTTTTACAATATTATGCCCATATTTTTATCCTGCTTATTTTCCTGGAGCCATAAGGTGCCCTTTTGCTTTACAAGAGAGCATCTTTTCTAATATTGCTACATTTTCTGGCATTGGTAAGATATTCCCTGTCAATGGCGTACGCAAGGGGGGGGGGTTAGGGGTTTAACCCCCCCCTTTGCGCCCTAAATAATAGTGCTTTATTGCATACTCGAATTTCTTTTAGTAGTTTCAGAACATTATGACCCCCCTCCCCCCTTGAAAAGATTCTGCGTACGCCACTGTTCCCTGTAATTACAACACACGTGTGGGAAATTTTTATCTCAAACTATTTCTGGTGAATGCCTTTAAATTAATGATTTAATGCATTGAAATATTTTTTGTGCAAGTAAGCAAAAAATATTTAGGAGTTGCCACAATTTGTGAAACGTTTTACATTTACACAAATAATAAGCCATTTAAGTTGAAAAAAAAAAAGTAATATTCATAACAATAGCTCAGATAAACAATATATGAAACCAATATTGTCAAGACTGTCATCACAGCTAATGTTATAAAAAAATTATGTTTTTTGTTGCGTTATTTATATTTTGCAGATTTAATTAAAAACAAGCTTTACATAAACATATCTTGCAGATTTCGCACTCCCATGAACTTTGTACTGGATGACCTAAGTTGGTTTTTCTGTTTTCCTTTCGGCACTTGAAGCAAGTTTTTTTGCTTCCGTCAATTTTTTTCCTTTTGTGTTCATGCTGAAAAATACTTTCAACTACATTAATTGATCGTTTTCGACTTGAAAAATTTCGAGCTAACTGTTCAATTAGCTTCAATTTAAAATCTTTCAATGTTTGTGGCCGATGAATTTGAGGAGAATTTGTAACCCTCATAATTATAAAGGAATTCACTATAGTAGTATCTAATAAAAACCAGAAGAGGTAATACCACCACTTCATTGATTTCCTAGACACACTGTAGTATTTTCGTCTTTGGTCTGCCAAATCAACGCCTCCCATGTAAGCGTTGTATAATTTGAATACCTTAGGACAACTTATTTCATTGCCTTCTTTCCCTTTCCGTCTTCTTACAGAAACTAAGCTGTCATCTGCATTTGTAGATATCATACTTATTGGTTTTTTATCAAGCCAAGTGCTACATAATAAACGACTTTCCTGGTTACACTGGAAAATAAAACTGTCACCCTGAGATTTTAACTTTACTTGTTTTAACCCTTCCGGAAGTTGTTTTCTATTTGTCAAAATAGTACCGCATGAGAAAATATTCCTTTTCAATAATGCTCTTGCTAATTTAACACTTGAAAAAAAACGATCAAAATAAACTTCATGAAATTTTGCACTTAGTGGCTGCATTAAATTCGTGACAACGTCATACCCTAATCCGTTACTTGTTCTCTCAACAGCATCATTTTTCCCACCATAAACATTAAAATTGTACACATATCCTAAATATGACGTGCACAGCATCCATATTTTTATACCCCTTTTTGCTGGCTTTAAGGGCATGTACTGTACTATGCCTAATCTTCCTTTATATTTAATTAGGGCTTCATCCACAGCCATTTCTTTGTACGGGTAAAAATGTTGCTGAAATTTGCCCTTTAAGTTTGAAAGTAGAGGTTCCAGCTTTTGAAATATATTGAACTCTGGGTGATTATTTGGTTTCTCTGCTGACTTATCTGACAGGTGAAAATATCTCAAAATTTGGAAAAATCTATTCTTGGGCATAATTTTCTTAACCATGTCATGCCCAAGAATGGGATTAGTGGACCAGTAATCTCTTAAATTGGTCATTCTAACTAAACTCATTATTAAGAGCACTGAAATAAAAGCCCATATTTCATCAACATTCGTGATTGGCTTCCAATTTTGATCAAAATTTCTGGCTTTTGCAGCTGCTATTTCGGCATACGAATTAGTGTGCTTCATTATGGTTTCAATTATTTCATCACTTAACAGTAGCTTGAAATAATCTAACTCTGTTGATCCAACTTCTAGTGAGTGCTTTGGGCCAGGATTTCCTTCAAATTTCTTAGTTTTAGTTTTGCTGCAGTCTACAATTGATGACCAATTCAACAATTCATCTTCAATTTGTGCAGAATCAGTGTCTGAATCATCATCATCAGACGATGATATAGTTCCTGTTATTTGAGGACAAAGGATCGAAACATTATTAATTTCGTCATCCTCTTCTATGTCTATGTCTGATAAATCAGTATCACTGTTAAAAAGAATATCATCAATTTCTTTTTGAGTCAGAATTCTTCTTCTCTTAGACATTTTTGCAGCAGTTCGCAAAAAGGTATGAAATCAATCGAAAATCAAGTTCGAAATTAACGAATGGTCAATAACAATTCAAGAAATTCGAAAGACACGTTTTCTGCAAAAGCTGGAAAAGTGAACACTATTTCTCGTGATGTTGAAACCGGGTGTAATATTTGTAATTGTCGTAGAAAGAAAGAAACCAGTTTGGAACAGGTGTGGGGAAGCAGCTCAATAGGGCTTTTATCAGGGAGTCGACACCTGTCATTTAACGATTTCACGCTGGTCGCTTCGGAGGGGAAGGAAATACTTCTGGCTGCTTTCGGCTATATCGGGAATTGAGTGGTTGGGCTATTTCGGCTATTACGGGTTTTAAAGAGTTAAAGTGCAAATTTTTTTCTGAAAAACTAGTTAGGTGTAATTTGCTCTTTGCAATTTCAGGTTGTGGGGGGACTAGGGAGCAGGGGGTGGGGAAAGAGTTACATGGACAAAATATATTATACAAACAAAAGTAAAAAACGAATCTCACACAGGCATTAGAAATAAAATAACGCACGGCATGGGCAAACTTTGCAGTAACTTTGTCCATGTCGGACACAGGCAAATGCGTTAAGTGGCTAGGGTAGAGTTATTTCTGCTACTGAACCACCCTTAGATTTCATTTTTTTTTTTTTTTTTTTTTTTTTTTTTTTTTTTTTTTTTTTTTTTTTTTTTTTTTTTTTTTTTTTTTTTTTTTTTTTTTTTTTTTTTTTTTTTTTTTTTTTTTTTTTTTTTTTTTTTTTTTTTTTTTTTTTTTTTTTTTTTTTTTTTTTTTTTTTTTTTTTTTTTTTTTTTTTTTTTTTTTTTTTTTTTTTTTTTTTTTTTTTTTTTTTTTTTTTTTTTTTTTTTTTTTTTTTTTTTTTTTTTTTTTTTTTTTTTTTTTTTTTTTTTTTTTTTTTTTTTTTTTTTTTTTTTTTTTTTTTTTTTTTTTTTTTTTTTTTTTTTTTTTTTTTTTTTTTTTTTTTTTTTTTTTTTTTTTTTTTTTTTTTTTTTTTTTTTTTTTTTTTTTTTTTTTTTTTTTTTTTTTTTTTTTTTTTTTTTTTTTTTTTTTTTTTTTTTTTCACCAAAGTTAGAGTAAATTTTTTTCTTAAGAACCTCAATTCCAAAAAATTTTGGGTGGATACTTTTTGGTCATTCCCCTGTCTCCTAGAAATAGACAAAAAAATTCATCTTCAAATTTCATTGGCAAAAATTTTCTGGCAGTTTGAACCTTCCCCTTATGTTGATAATATACCTAGCCAGGGTTTGCGCTAGGCCGCGCGATTCCCGCAATATTTTTTGAAATCCCACTCAAAAAAAATTTGTTTTAGGCTTAACCTTTGAAAATCCCACTTAAAATTTTGGTCAAAGAGGAAAATCCCACCTTGTATTTTTCCCCAGTGTGAACCCTGCTAGCTTAAATAAGTATATGCTTTTAGTATTTCAATTTGTAAGAAATACAGGAAGAGAGCTAGGACCGTCCACCTTCCGCTAGACGCCTCGAATGACAGCCTATGCAAGTAATTTTAGAACTTCAATTTCAACTTATTTTCGAGGAAGAGCCCCCTTTCCCTTCCCCTAATCTTACCTAACATAGTGTAAAATTGAGTTTTTCGAATTTCAATTTCAAAAAACTTCTATGGAAGAGCTGTTGTTGTCTTTCTTCCTATTACATAGCTAAAGATAACCCAAATTTGTTTTTTTGCTACTTCAATATTGAAAACCATTTCCTTTGGAGGGGGCAAGAGGCACGATTTTCAACTACCACCCCCTTGACGGGACTGTAAATCCGCTTTGCCTTCATACAAATATCAATGGTTACAATCAGTATTATGCAGTTAAGTGTTGTATTTGATTGTGGAGGGAAATTTAATACTTTAGTAATATTGGTTAACCTTTCTTCATTTTTTGAGATCTAATGAGAATTTTTAATGCGTTAACGTTCACTTGCTTGAAAAATAATGGAAGAAAGTAGGTTGCCAGCATAAAGCAAGAAATAACTTGATGCCGCTGCTAAAGTACACATGTTGAGAAATTTGTTCATCTTCAAAAAGTATGGTCAAGGTATCTTAGTTAAAAAGATCTTTTTTGCATTATATGGGGCTATTCTATTATCAAGCAGAGAGTGAACAGTGTCTGTAGGAAAATTTTTAGTTTTAATCTTATACACAGGATATTCCAATATCCGCTACCAAAGAAATGTCTATTTGACTTCAGGGATGACACCCAGCCAGGACGGAGGAAAAAAAATGGAACCTTTAAAAGCTCCATAGAATAAAACAAATATTTAAATTGGATACTTTTTTTCTGTTTTGAATGAAGGAAAGCGTTTTCTTAAAACAATATATTGCAATGTTTTTTAAACGCTAATCCTAACCGTTGCCACTAACATATACTTTAAATATTATGAGGCTCATGATACAAATGGTGTTTTTATTTTTCAATCTGCAATTTTTTAAAAAATATATTTATTATATTTCCTTAAAACTCATACTTTATGCTTACATGATTTTTTTTCTTGGAGGGGGTAATCTTTTCCAGGGGGTGACACCTATCACTACCCGCCCCGGGTGTGACCCATGGTAGCTACAACACTGCATTCCATACAATTTTCACTATCAACATACTTCACATCAAGCCTTCACTTTTTTTTTATTTCATCAAACTGTCTACATATACAGTCCAGCATCTCTTCACTGCAGCTTTTGCTTTTCTTGAATAGGCTAAGGGGGATCAGAAACTGATAGATTTTTCAGATCTTTACTAAAGAGCATTGTCTGATCAATTTATCAATTCTCCATTTAGCCTACTTTAATTTGTAGCAGTTAAAATTTCATATTTAAAATTATATCAATTCGTTTTTCTGATTTGATTTCAAAATGTATGTTTATGTATAAAACTACTAATATACTTATTTTCTAATTTTTGTATCACAATTTATTCTTTTTATTGGTTGAAATAAACATTTATGAAATAACATTTATGTTTTTGAATTCAGACTCAGAAAGAATGTACTGCTTGCTATCTGTCAGACGCTGTTATTTAGAGTGATGTATTTTGCGCCATGGGAATGCAGGGAAAGGAAGGGGTGGTAAATAGCATACATTTTGAAGTTTATTGAAAAAATCTTAAATTATTAAAAATGTAGTAAATATTAAAAATTACAAAAAGGAGGGAAGGCGAGAGTTACTCTTATGAATGCGAGAATTACTCTTATTTGTGTATTTATATATTTTGTATCATACTTAAGTGCTTGAAAATTACATTCTTTTTGAATAACATATGGTTTAAGCTGTAGATAAAAGAATTTTTGTTTACAGAAAATTTTGAGATCCAGAAAGAAAGAAAAAGTGAATATTTTACGCATAATAAAAATTACTTTGCACTCGCTGATTGCAATTTAAAACGAATTTTTCTTCTCTATCATGACATAGCAAAAATAATGGGCTAATACGACATTACGAGCAAATAGAAACACAGGAACATGGGGGCGGAACACCTATTAAATTCAAAAGGATTTTTATTCATTTCCATGAGTCAGTTTTTCAGCTACATTCATATACATTTTCCTGTTAAAATCTATAAATTATCTTTTCATTCAAATGTTATCCTTTAATTATGATTCATTTCATGTCAGAATCGTCGCATTATAAGAACCAGCAATTAAAAAAATTGTTGGCAGTATTTTTGCATCAAGGGTAAATAAATAAAAAATGGTGAATGCATTGGACTCTGCTTTCAAAAAGAATCATCCCCTTTTATTCATTCCCCCCTGGTCTCCCCAAGGCCGTAGCCAGAAATTTTTTTTGGGGGGGGGGGGGGCTGACTTTGAAACACTAGTGTAGGGGAAAGTTTCAGTGAAGAATATATGCTACATTGCGAAAATTTTGGGGATTTCGGGGGGGTGGGGGCCGTCGGCCCCCCCCCCCCTCTGAATACGGCCTTGGGTGTCCCCAACTTTTGGTCTTCTAGCCAAATTCTCACCTCCGAGTTTGATGAATGAGATCCGCCCAATGGGTTGGTTAGATGTCAATCAAACCAGAGCAAGGGGTAATTTGGGGATATAATTAAGTCTTCCTCCCCTACTCGGTACCGGGCTTAGACCATATAGTATCTAGACGAGCCCTTCTATTCACTCGCCATTGTTAGTTCCTAAGCAGGAATAGTGGGGACCAGTTTGACTGACAGGGGTCGGAGATCAAAGCTTTTCGCCGTCCTATACCACGTGGGTGAGTCTTCTCAATTTCTGAACTTGCTTCTGATCTGTAAAAGAGCTGAGATTGCTTTCAGGCAAACGATCAAGACCCATTTTGTGCACAAAAGCACTAACCTGATTTATTAAACATAATAGCAATATTAACAATGAAAAGCGTAAATTTTAATTTTATTTTTAAATTTTTGGAGTATCGTATTCTTGATTATGAAGAACAAGAAAGTCATATATATAAATTAACTAAAGCAATTGTTGAGAAATACTTTAAAATATGACTACACCATTTCTAAAATAATATCAAAGAATACCAAAAATGCGTAACAAATACACAAAATTAATTTTATTTAAAAATCAACAGCAATTTTCAATAGAAATTAAACTATTTTTTCCAGTAGTTAAATTCCATTCTGCTTTATTAATAATGCCCGCCCCCTAAATAATAAATGCAACGTTGAAATTAACATTTCAATAATATTAAATCTTAAAAGACATGAACGATGCTTGAAATATACTCGCAGAAAGGCCGAACGTTCGTTGCATCACCAAGTATACATATGTCTGTGTTCGCTCCAGTTTATTTTTTATTCTCTACTTTTAATAATGTAAGTAAAATTGTTAAATTTTCAGAATTATGTTTAAAATGCATTTCATGCTTCCCCCTTACCAATATATTACATATATATTGTATTTCTGACTGTATTGCACAACACTTAGATAATAAATTAATTTATTCCGTTTGTTTGCAATCTTAGAACAAACTTCATCTGTAATTCCTTAAAAAAACAATCACATTTTAATTAACGGTACAATGGGACCGTCCATAAATGATGTCACGCTTTTTTCCCAGTTATTTGACTCCCTCCCCCCTTTGTCACAAAGTGTCACACTTCAACATACCCCCTCCCCACCCCTTGTCACAATTTCACGAACCCCCCTCCCCCTCGAAGCGTGACATCATTTATGAATGATCCCAATCCGATGTTTTCAGTCCTACAGGCTAATGTCACATGACTATTAATTTTAGATTTACGAACTGTATCGGAGCAACATTAAAGTTTTAACTGACAATTTTCTAAAGAAAATAATTTTTTGAACTTAAAAAATTTAAAAAACTATTTTCAAAACTAAAATTTTTTCTTCATGCTGTTGCTTTCTTTAAATTTATTTCAGATTTTGAAAAGAAAAACAGCTTAAACGCTTTTGTTTTTCCTTCCTTATTTTTCAATGAACTGAAAAAGAAAAGAATAGGTATATTTGATGTTTGGCTTATTAACGTAATATTACAAATGTTTTTACTTTTCGCATTGATATCTCAAAGGCAAGACATAATGAGGTTGAGGTCAGTTAAAAACCTTGTAAAAGCAATACGAATTGTATTCATTGCAAAGAGCTTTATTGTATGACATTAAGTTTCACAAAAGGGGGCAAGAAACTAACTCCTACTCTCAATGAGCTCAATATATAAGATCATTTTCAAATCACTATTACTAATTAATTATTGATAATACCAATAAAAAAACACTTGTCCATTAATCTATGAACTGTTTCCTTGCGTGTGATAGAAAATAATTGTGCTAAAATGTGTCTGTCATACAATAAGAAATTAAAATAAATCACTCTTCAAATCTCTACGAGAATTAACATGGCACGACGAAGCCCTCTCTCACCGAAGGACTCCGTCACCTGTTTTCCGGGGAAAGACTCCTGCTTACCGACCACGCCCCCAGACCTTGTCTATCTAGTTTATGGTCTAAGGTACCGGGGACCCCAGCCCGTGAAGGGTGTTTGCTCGGACCCGGACCACGTGCATTTCTTTTCTTACTTTTCTAGCATTCCGCACTTGTCCTTTCGTTCTTACTCTTGCGACCATTTTTTTCAAATTGGAAATGAATGATATTAATTTTATTGATTCAACCCCTGAGGGGGGGGGGGGAGTTGTTAGTTCATGAAAACTTTTTATACAGAATTAATGGAAATATAAACAAGAGATTACATTGGAAATGTTCGACAAAAATGTAATGCAAGATTGAGCCTAAAAGCTAACGTATTGAAAAAAGGCAAATGACTCACGACCACTCACCCGATGAAGCAAAGATTACTTGAATCAAGTCAAATAATACTCTTTAAAAAAAAGTAAGGAAGAAGTTACTGTTCCAGTTAGCAAAATATACACGTAAGTCAAATGCTATTTACATAAGTATTTCATTTTTAATATAAGTATGAGCATAGTTAAACAGGGAAACTGATGAGAGAAAGTGTGTCATTTTAGTTGAAAATATACAATAATAAGCACATATACACTAACAAAAATGCTCCGAGTACAGGAAATGGAAGAATAAAATAACTAAAATGTTAATATTCATAAAACGTGAAGGAAACAGAATCCTGATCAAACTTAAATAGATCGAATCAAAATGTTTTTGCACATATAGAGACTTACAAAGACTTATATGATACATTTTTTAGGATAAGATTTTTATGCCAATATTTTTTTGCACAGTAAGAAGTTTTCTCATGCTTTCATCCAAATGAGAATTAAATAACACTATTAAAAGCTAAATATAACCACAGAAATACATTAGATGAAAGAATTATACATTAAGTTTGGCAGGTAAAATGTAGTTAATATGGTACACATTTTGACACTTAAGAATTGATGAAGAGAATTTTCGATAAATTTTTCATGCTGCTCAGCGTGGTCCATTAGTAGGAAAAAAAGATTGCCCCCCCCCCCCAAAAAAAAATAATATTAAGCATAACATTTAAAAAAAAACATTTTGCATGATCTTTTTCGAGGGATTGCTTCTAGCTCATTAAAAAGTCAAATATGAGGAGGTGAGAAGCAAAGGGATGTAAGCGACCAAAAACAATTCTGAGTAAAATGTGTTTTGGCCCTCGATAGCTCAGGGTAATTAAAACTCTTAAATAATAAACTCACACAACACTCACAAAGAAATGGACTGTAATTAGAATCTCATTTATTAACCACCTTCCTCGTCGGTGGCACACTTCACACTCATACTCGAACACAAAACAGACGCTTGCTACGGCGCCGCAGACACACAGGCTAGAGGGGGGAAAGAACTGTTCCATCCCTTCACACTCACGGGCTCCAACATTCTCCCCCCGTCGATATGTTCACAACATTCAACACAAATATGATAATATTTACACAAATATTACTTTAATTAGTGACAATTATGAATGTAAATTTTAATCTCAAAAAATATTTCTCACATAAAAATTATAAATACAAACACAAAAACACACAATATGCAGTTTGCAATTACATATAATTTCTTTTTAATCTGGCATGGGCAGAATACAAATCTTTGAAATAGCTCTTTTATAGATCCCTGACTGTGTTTTAAGTTTTACAACGCGAATCTTTTTATCATCACCGTAATAAACTTCAACTATTCTGCCTAACGGCCACTTGTAAGTAGGTAGATTATCTTCTACTAATAAATAACACTAAGTCTCCAATATTAACATTACTTTTCTCAAATTTCCATTTACCGCGTTGCTGTAACTCATTCAAATATTTTCTTTGCCATTTTTTCCAAATTAATTGAATTATCTTTGTTACTTTCTGCCATTTTCTAACTTGATTTTCTTTTAAATTTATTAAATTTGGCTCGTGGATCGATATCAGTGGCCTCTGAATTAAAAAATGAGCAGGCGTTAATACTGAAAAATCATCAGTATTTGTCGACATGGGGCATAAAGGTCGGGAATTTAAAATTCCTTCCACCTGCGTAACTACCGTAAGAAACTCCTCATAATTTAAAGTTGCGCCTCTGACTGCTCTAACGAAATGATACTTAAATGACTTAATGGTTGCTTCCCATAACCCCCCGAAATTGGGTGATCTGGGTGGAATGAATTTCCAGTCTATTCCCTCACTGGACAAATAATTTGCCAGACTTTCCTCTGATTTCTTAACAATCTCAAGTAGTCTTTTTATCTCTCTATTTGCGCCTATGAAGTTTTTCGCGTTGTCCGAATAAAGTTTTGCCCATTTTCCTCTACGGGAAGTAAACCTCTTTAAGCAAGCTATGAACGCTTCCGATGTTAAATCGAATACAACTTCCAGATGCACTGCCCTTGTTACAAAACAGATAAATAAACAAACATACACTTTATGCAGGATGCCTTTTCTTTGGTTTTTGTATTTCACGAAAAACGGCCCACAAAAGTCCACTCCTGAACAGTTGAAGGGATAGTCAGGAGTTACTCTATCTTTAGGTAAATTACCCATCAGTTGTGAGGAAATTATTGGTTTAATTTTAAAACAAATTGTACAGTTATGAACCACTTTTCGACATGTTGAACGACCATTCAGTGGCCAAAACCTCTCTCTAACAAAACTCAACAAAGAAGAGGCACCTACATGGAAATATTTCTCATGATAATACAAAATTATAAAATATGTAAGTTTATGATCTTTGAGCAAAACTATCGGAAACTTGTGCTCGTACTCTAGGTCGCTCTTACCTAAGCGGCCTCCAACTCTTAAAACACCATCTGCATCTAAGAAGGGGTTTAAAGTGGATAACTTACTTTTAGCCGTAATAGTTACCCCATTTCGTAGGCACTGAATTTCATCTCGAAAATGCTCTTCTTGCACCTTCTTTATCAAGATGATTTCTGCATGTTTCAGCTCTTTCGCTTCAAGAGGACCCCTTGTTCTGTATAAGGGGTTGCGAGCATTTTTGCTAAACCTGAAAATGTAACCTAGGATACGAAGAATAGTTGCATAATTATTACTCAAATTTAAAAAATCATTAATAAAATTGTTAGCTGTGATATTAAATACACAATTCGAGTCACTAAATTTTTTAAGTTCACCAAAAGAGTCACCTTGTTCATTTCTCAGCTCAGTTTTTGAAATCTGGTGTTCTCGTTTTATCTCTCTTTGGTATAATTCAGTGTTCTCTACGTTGTTGCAAGCACCAGGGAAGCTCACAACGCGCTCTTGAAGAAAAGAAGGCCCGAACCACCACAAGTCACCTTGCAGCAGCTTCTCAGGATCAAGTCCGCGCGATATAATATCTGCGGGGTTTTGTTCTGATGGCACATGATGCCATTGTTTCAGGCTCGAAAGCTCTTGGATAATCACCACTCGATTAGCTACAAACGTCTTTAACTCTCTGGGTTCCTTGTTCATCCACGACAGCACGATAGTAGAATCTGTCCAATAGAAGACTGCTGTGATGTCCATTTTTAATGCAATTTGTACTTTATGCATTAACTTGGTAAGTAAGACAGCACTATTCAGCTCTAAACGTGGAATGGTAACCTGCTTAATAGGCGATACACGCGATTTACTAGTTACTAGCTTCACTTTCACTTCACCTTCTGGAGTGACCGATCTGGCGTAAATTGCAGCACCATATGCTTTTTCGGATGCATCACTGAAGCCATGCAATTCAACGATTTCAGCGTTTTCGATCACTATACATCGTTCAAGATTGATGTCATTTAAAATCACTAATGATCGAACAAACTCTTGCCACTCCCGTGCTTCTTTCTCGGGAAGTTTCTCACTCCAATCGATTTTTAGCAACCACAATTGTTGCATGAAAATTTTAGCTCTAGTGATCACTGGACCAAGTAATCCTAATGGATCAAAAAGTCTTGCGATAACTGATAAGACCGATCTTTTAGTTAGATGCACATTATCCTCCACATCTACCTTGAAATTAAAACAGTCAGTTTTAGCTTTCCACGCAATACCTAAAGTTTTTATTTCATCTGACGAAGAAAATTCATACTCATTTTCCGTGGTTGGAATGAGCTCAGAGGTATTCCCACACCACTTGTGCAAAGACATTTGTGCAGTTTTTAATATCTCCACCAGTTGATGTTGCAAAGTTTTCGCCGCCTCCAACGTGTTTGCGCCACTCAAAATGTCATCCATGTAGATATCGTTGCTCAAAACTGGTGCAGCAATAGGAAAGTTTTCTCCTTCGTCCATGGAAATTTGCTGAAGAGTTCGCATTGCTAAGTAGGGGGCACTAACAGTTCCGTAAGTAACAGTATTTAGTTGATACACTTTCACAGGTTCATTAACATTCTCCTTCCAGAGGATTCGTTGAAGATGTCTTTGACTCTCATCAATATTAATCATTCGATACATCTGCCGAATGTCCGCAGTGAATGCGAAAATATGCTTCCGGAATCTTACTAACAACGAAAAAAGATCGTCTTGAATGACACCACCATTATATTGAATGGAGTTTAAGGATTTTCCACTAGTAGTCAAAGTGGAAGCATTGAAAACAGTTCTCAATTTTGTCGTGGTCTTCTCTGGTCTTTATACACCATGATGTGGCATGTAGTATGACCCCTCAGGTTCTAAACTCTCTTTGATTTCTGTCATATGATTTAATAATTCATAGTCTTTCAAAAATTCCCTATACAAATCTAGGTACTCCTGGTCTCTGGACAAGCGAGCCCATAGCGACTTGAGTCGCTTAAGCGCGATGTCCTTAGAATTCCCTAAACACGACCAATGCTCTTTAAGAGGCATAGTTACGGAGTACTTTCTTGTCTCATCTCTAAAATGCGTTCGCGCATAATGCTCCTCACATATTATATTTTCCTTACTTTTTGGTAACTCATTTCCTACTTCCTCGATTTCCCAAAATTTTCTCAAGTTAGAATTTAATTCCTCAGTTCCACATATTAAACCGCAATATTTGGATTTTAATTTATCTGAACTTGAAATACTACCTCCTAGGATATAACCAAACACAGCATCTTGCAACGTTAAGTTCGCATTTTTTGAGACTAATTTTCCTGGTTTTATTATATCATAAAAATATTCCGCACCAATTAAAATATCTATTTTCCCCGGTATATTAAAATTAGGATCTGCTAATGTAATTGTCTCTGGAATTTGTACACGAGCATCTATCCTTTGGTTTGGAATTAAATCAGTTATTTTTTGAACACCTAACAAAGAAATATTCCTTTGAAAACTTCTATTTTTATTAGCAAGAGTTGCTGAGACTCTACGCTGAACTACCATTGAAGCATCATTAATACAAGAAATAGACTGATTTATTTTCTCACTTTTCAGTTGCAATCGCTGTAAACATTCATTGCTGATAAGATTTATTTGTGATCCCGAATCCATTAAACATCTCACTTCTTGCCATCTGGAATATTTATCTTTTACTACGCACTGCACCGTAGACAAAAGAACACTTTTATTTTCAACAAAATTAGTGGCGACAAGTGGAGACCAGACGGTTTCTTCTTTCCCCCCCCCCCCCCGACTGCAGGGTGGTCTCATTGCCTCCCTGTCTAGCTACATTCGCCGATGATTCATTTTTCTCCTCTCTCTGGAAATGAATTAATTTGTTGTGCGCCTTGCCACAGAAACAATTCTTATAGGAACATTTTTTCACGCTGCAATTAGGAGATAAACATTTAAAGCACGCATTTTTATTTTTTACAATCTCAACTCGTTGTTGAACTGAAAGCTTTTTAAATTGAGGGCATACATATAGTGGATGGCTCTCATTGTTAAGACATAAATCACAATTTTTATTTTTCGACTCATTGAAAAATACTTTAGATGCGGTTTTAACGGGTTTAAATTTGTTATAAATTTTTTGTTCCCTTTTCACCTCATTTATTTGCATACCTCTCGAAGTAAAATATAAGTCACATTCTTTTCCTAACTCTATAGGTTTAAACCATTTCCCGGCTTGTCTAACACTAATATGCGCGGCTGTATCTTTGTCTAATGTCTCAAATAATTTATCCGACACAATTAATTGTTTCAAAGATTCAAAGTCTTTTACTTCTCTCAATTTCAAATAGTAATCGAAACTCGTAGTTAATCGCGAGGCGAATTGTAAATGTGTTTCGTTTTCTCTGCTTGAATTTCTAAAATTCTCCAATACTGCTTGCGCTGTTGGCTCAAACTCTCTCAAAACAATTGATTTAATATCCTCATAGTTATTTAGATCTTTCTCTGTAATGTAGGTTAACATATTAGAAGCTCTTTCCCCTAATAAATTTAACAGAATCTCAGTTTTAAACTTTTCAGGTACCTTTTTATTGTTAAACGCCCTTTCTAACGATGTGAAAAAGAAACTCCATCCTTCCGATTTACTCGGCACTCTAATTGTTAGAGTTCTCACGCTTTTTATTAATGCGTCTATTGAGTCAGTATTCTCGATTTCACAATTGCGATCACTCGATGTGTCCGCGCTCTTTGCATTAGCCTTTAATTCCGCTAATTTTAGCTCAGCATTAATTCTCTCTAATTTAAGTCGCTCTAGCTCAATTTGACTGTCACGATCGAATTTTTGGTTTTTATTTTCCTCTAACAGTTGATCTATGATGCCTTTCACAAATTCTAAATCATCTTTAAACACATCGCTCTCCTCAATTAAAAGTTTTAAAGCAATCTTTGTAGCACCTTCAGGTACCGTTAAACCTATCTCTTCGGCAACCTGTTTCAACTCATCTTTTTTCAATTTCGCAATGCCCGTCATTTTAAACCGAAAATGAAAATAAGCTAACACTAATTAAGGAACAATTTCTTAAAAGCTTCCTTACCTCTATTTAGGGACTGCCGCCACGAGACCAGGACCCTACTAGCACCATTCGAAATAATAACTCAATAATATTCACTCGATGAAACACAATCAATCACAATTTATCACATAATTCAAATCCAAAGTCAGCTTGTTATTCTCCGGAACGAGTGGACCATGTTTTGGCCCTCGATAGCTCAGGGTAATTAAAACTCTTAAATAATAAACTCACACAACACTCACAAAGAAATGGACTGTAATTAGAATCTCATTTATTAACCACCTTCCTCGTCGGTGGCACACTTCACACTCATACTCGAACACAAAACAGACGCTTGCTACGGCGCCGCAGACACACAGGCTAGAGGGGGGAAAGAACTGTTCCATCCCTTCACACTCACGGGCTCCAACAAAATGCATTAAAAATTCGGATCTTATGAGGTCTTTAATGTTTTTTTTTCTTTGTTGGAACACTTGTTTGAGCTCTCAGTGACATTTCTTGCCACAAAGTGCTTTCCCTATTATTCGCACTACTTATCTGCAAACTTTTAATTTTGGTCACTTGCATGCCTTTGCTTCTAGGTGCCTCATGTAATTTTGAAAATAGGTTACTGCTTTTAATGAATTTAGAACTTCATCATACTCATGGAAGTGGTACACTGAATAGACTTATTTGTACGCAATTAATAATCTGGTCACTTTTTGTTACATTTTTAAGCATTACCAATATTTATCAGCCATTCCTTACTTTTGTTATTTGTAAAAAAAATGTAAATCATCTACAAAGACTATGTCATTTTCTTCTACCTTCCTTAATGGTTTTGCATTACCATCATAATATTTCTTTTGTTTTTCTTGCCTTGCCAGTAGTTTTTGTCGTACTTGATTATATTTGTCATCCTTGTAGCACTCATCTGCAAAGAAATCTTCTTTTCTGGGCAATAGACCATTTATCTTGTGACCAAACATAAGCTCAGCAGGTGATGGTAAATTATATGCAATAGGGGTGTTACGGTATTCTAATAGTGTCAAGAATGGATCTCTACCTTCGTATTCAGCTTTATTTAGCATGTGTTATTTTACTGTTTGTAAATGTCTTTCGACCATTCCATTCGATTGAGGAAAACGAGGACTTTATGTTTCAAATTCCATCTTTTGGCAAAATATTTATACATTTTACTATATTGAGGTCCATTGTCAGAGTAAACAATTTTAGGAATTCCGAATCTTGCGAAAAAAGATTTTAATAGCTTGAGGACTGCTAAACTACTTAGCTCTTTCAATTCAGCTACCTCAACAAATTTACTAAAGTAATGAATGATAATTAAGAAATTTCTGCCTTGAAAATAAATAGATCTGTACCAAGAACTTCCCATGGTTCAAATGGTACTTCTTTTGGCATTAATGGTTCTTTGGAATTATATTTCTGAAAACGTAGGCACGTAGAACAGTTCAAAACTGAATCTTCAATTTATTTGGTCATGCTAGGCCAAAATAATATTTCCCTGGCTCTATTTTTGCATTTCTCTACCCCTAAAAATGACTGTAGTGAATTCTTTTTAACATGTCGTTTCGTAAACTTTTTGGAACTACAACACGAGTATTTTTAAGAATCAAACCATTAGCAACAGATAATTCTTCCTTAAAATGAAAATAGGGTTTAGCTAATTCTGAAATAATGTGTTTCGAGTCTGGCCAACCATCAGTTATACATTTCTTTAAAATCTTCATTTCTTCATCTTTTTCAGTTTCAATTTGAAATATTTTCATTTTATTATTCGACATGGGAATATTCTGCAAAATTACATCCACATGTACTTCTTTGTCTCCTTCAAATGAATCATATGCATCTTCCATACACGAGCGTGACAAAGCATCAGCGAGAAGTAGTTCTTTACCTGGATTATATTTCAAACAAAAATCATATGGCTGTAACCCAAGTCTCATTCTCTGTAATCTAGCTGGACATTTATCAAAAGATTTTTTGAAAATTGCTTCTAGTGGCAGTAGGGGAATAATGACAGTTCACCAACAAGAGGCGGTGGCGGTGGAAGGGGGCGTGGTCCCACCGCCTCCCAATGCCCCCAGGCGTGCCCTCAGGCGTTAGTCGAGTGGAGTTGAGTTGTTTTTGCACCAGGCGTTTTTCAAATGGAGTTGAGTTGTATGCCCTCAAGCATTTTTTACGAGTAGAGTTGAGTTGTTTTTCAAAAGTTTATAGTTTTGGAATGGCAACACTGTTTAATTTAGGTTTTAACCCTATTATTCCGCCTACTAGCGGCAAATAGTGGAACTACTATAGCACTGTTTCAATACTGCGAAAACCGTTTTTTTTTTTTAGTTTATAGTTTTGGAATGGCAACACTTTTTAGTTTCAGTTTAAGACTTGATCTAAAACCGATTGTGACGCCATCTACGAGAAGAAAATGGAACTATTATTGAACTTAGAATTTTCTGTTTTCTCTCAGAATTCAAGCAGAAAATATTTAATATTAACAAAAATTAATTATAATGTATAATGAATTAGATTTAATATCATTAATTACATCCTGATATAGCTTTATTTTTTAGACTTAATTTTTTTTTCTTTTTCGATCTTTTTAATGTTTTCACTTAGCATTCACGCAGGAACTATTTCATATTAACAAAAAATTAATTATAAAATGATAGCGCTAAAAAGTTAATGCTTAAAAAGGGATTACTTTCAATGCAAAGGGAATTATTAAAGTATTACATTTAAATGATATTAAAAAATAATAATATTTTTAATACAAATTAGTGATGATAAAAGGTATATTCAACTTACGATAGCAGGAGATTCAGTAGATTGATAATTGATTCTTGAAAAATCCATGGTTGAGCGTATAAGGAACTGAGAAACGCTTTTAAAAAAGAGCAGAGCAAAAATTCATCTTTACTAAGCAAGTGTAGAAAGCGAAGTGACTTTTCACTTTTCAGTCCTTGCAGCATTGTCTTTCAAGAAATATAGAAGCTAAAAGTTAACCAATTAGAATGCAGTATACATCACAGTTGAAGAGAATGTATACATTCAGGGTACATTTGCCGAAAGTTATAATTCCTGCAGCATTGCAAGACATGAACAAACTTGTATTGCGCTAAAAGATTGAAATCATAGTGCAGGTGTTTTTTTATGGCTTTAGGTCCTTTGTGACGATCGGACAGAAAAGAAAAGGTCCCCTCTCCACCCCTATAGGCATACTTTCTCTTTCTACATTGAATGAAGTGATTGACAAAGATCGCTTTCCTTTTCACATACAAAGCATCTCCATTGTACTTAATTTTTTTAACTGTAGATAATGGATACATTACTTGATGGTGGTAAATATCAGCTTAATGAAAACAAAAATACGTTAATGAGAGATGATTTTTACTCGCAAGAAAACATGTTTGATAGTGTTTTCTTCTATTAGCAACCTTTTTTTCATTGGTGCAGAAGCTACTAGTAGGATTCATTCCGTAAAACAATAGATAATGTAAGATTTACTAAATAAAAATGTTTGAACTTGCAAAACAAAATTATTTTCTACTTGCAAAATTTTAGAACTTCGCATGAAATTTTTAAAAAAAAAGTACTTATTCAAACGGTTGAAACTTGGAACTAAAATTTCAACACTGAATTATCAAAAATCCGAAACAATTTAAGCTGTTTAATAAAGATTCGAGACTTAAAAAGTAAATTTAAGCTCACTAAAAGAGATTTGAAAATCTGAAAAGAGAAATAGAATAATAACTTCACTAGAAACACTGAAATAGAATCGTAAAACTTGAAAAATTTAAATCGCAAAACTTAAATCTATTGCAAAGAGCTTTATGTGAAACGTAAAAGTGCTAAGAGCAAAATGCTAAAACTGAGGAAACTTAGAAATACGTGGAACAAATCATTTACAACTATAAACTTTAAAAACTTAAACTCATTCAGAAAAGAACGGAAATGCAAAATTACAAAACAAAAGTGTTACGCTCTTGCAAAATATTAAAACTTAACGCAAAAAAAAATGTAAGAAAGTACAAAACACCAAAAGTTAAGAGTAGTATAAAAAACTGTTACTTAGATTCATCTAAAACATAACTCGGAAAAAGTAAAAGTAATATATACAAATTGAAAAAACTTATATTCACCTAATTAACATATCAAAAAAGCAAGTACAAGACGTTAAAACAGAACGAAAATGTAAAAGTATGAAACGTAAAATTACAAAACCTAAATTCATCTGGTAAAAGTTAAGTAAAAAATGTAAAAGCACTAAGAGTGAAAACTCCAAAACAGCATGAAAGCTAGAAATAAAAAATATAAAACATCAGAACTTAAATTCATCCAGAAAAACTTAGAAGAAAAAATGTAAAAGTTCGGAAATTTTCAAAACAAAAGTATGATGCACTTGCAAAATGTTAAAACTTAGTGCAAAAACTTAAAAAGTACTATGTACAAAATGTTAAAATTTAGATTTATCTACTAAAACAGTGAATGAAGATGTAAAATTACTATTTATTTATTTTATTTATACCTCATCAATCACCACCGTACCTACCCTGACGAGGGTTTAACCGGATGTGGTGATTTGAGAGGAAAGAACAGATAGAACAAGACAGCACAACAGATTTTAATATACAAAGAAGGAAATACACCCATGGCAAAGGTGGGACTCGAACCCACGTCTCTTTCTCTCCGCGCAGGGAGGCACCGGAGCCAGTCGATTTGACCGCTCAGCCACTGAGGCCCTGTAAAATTACTAAGAGTAATATATTAAAACAACACGAAAACGTAAAAGTACTAAGTACAAAACGTAAAAAAAAAATTATTTATCTGATATAACTTAGACTGAAGTCGTAAAATTACTAAGTACAAAGTGTTAAAACATCAAAAAAATGTAAAAATATCAAGTATAAAGCAGCAAAACATAGATTTGTCTATAGAAATCTTGATCAAAAAATGTAAAAGTTCAAACAACAAAATCCTAAAACTCTGAAAAATTGAAAACACGCAGTACAAAAACAGCAAAACCTGTAAAATTGCTAAGTATATAAGGATGCAAAACTTATATTTTTCCAGAAAAACTTAGAACGAAGTTGTAAAAGTACAGAACTTTTCAAAGTAAAAGTGTTATGCACTTACAAAATGTTAAAACTTAATGTAAAAATGTAAAAAATTCTTCGTCAAAAATATTAAAACTCTGATTTATCTACTAAAACTTAGAATGAAAATGTAATTGAATCAAATGTACTAAGTATAAAATAGTAAAGTAAAGTAACATGAAATGTAAAAGTACTAAGTATATAGCGTAGTCATCAAGTGAAACTTTGTACAAAAATGTCAAACTTAAGTACGAAACTTAAAAGACTTAGATCTGTCTGCAGAAATCTTGATCAAAAAACGTAAAAATTCAATTAACAAAATCCTAAAACTCTAAAAAAAGTAAAAACACGCAGTACAAAAACAGCAAAACATAGATTTGTCTACTGAAATCTTGATCAAAAATGTAAAAGTTCTAACAACAAAATCTTAAAACTCTGAAAAATTAAAAACATGCAGTGCAAAACAACAAAACATGGGCAAATGCTAAGTATAAAGCTGCAATACAAATGCTAAGTATAAAAATTAAATTCATCCAGAAAAACTTAGAGCGAAAAATGTAAAAGTAAGAAACTTTTTAAAACAAAAGTGGGATGCACTTGAAAAACATTAAAACTTAATGCGAAAATGTAAAAAGTACTACGCACAAAATGCTAAAATTTAGACTTATCTACTAAAACATTGGATGAAGATGTAAAATTACTAAGTAAAATATATTAAAGCAGCAAGAAAATGTTAAAGTACTAAGTACAAAAACGTAAATAAATTGATTTATCTACTAAAACATAGACTGAAGTTGTAAAATTACTAAGTACAAACTGTTAAAATATCATAAAATTTGAAAATAGCAAGTATAAACCAACAAAACGTAGATCTGTCCACTGAAATCTTGATCAAAAATGTAAAAGTTCTAACAACAAAATCCTAAAACTGATAAATTAAAAACACTCAGTACAAAACAACAAAACATGTAAAAATGGTAAGTATAAAGCTGCAAAACTTAAACTCAATCAGAAAAACGTAGAACGATGATGTGAAAGCGCGAAACTTTTCAAAATAAAAGTGTTATACACTTTCAAAATGTTAAAACTTACTGCAAAAATCTTAAGAATTACTACGTACAAAATGTTAAAACTCTGATTTATCTACCAAAGCAAAGCGAAAATGTAAAATTACTAAGTATATAACGTATTCATCAAGTGAAATTTTGTACGAAAATGTAATCGTTTATGTACGAAACTTAAAAAACTTAGATTTATCTAAAAAAAATCCCAACTAAAGTCGTAAAAATTATGAAATGTTAAACATCATGAAAATGTAAACTTTCCAAAAATGTAAACATCAAAACAACTTAGATGTATCTAATAAAATTTAGAACGAGTAAAAGTGTCAAACTTAATAAAAGTACTAAGTAAAAAACAAGAAAAAAAAAAAATAATATTCATCTACTAAAACACAGAAAAACTTAGAACGAAAAGGTAACAGAAAATTTTCAAAATAAACGTGTTATGAACTTGCAAAATGTTAAAACTTAAATTTATCTACTAAAAATCGGAACAAAGATGTAAAAATACTAATACATTGTAGCAACACAAAAATTTAAGAGTACTAAATACAAAACGTAAAAAAAGTTAGAGTTATCTAACTAAAACTTAGACTGAAGTCGTAAAATTACCAAGTACGAAATGTTCAAGCATCATAAAAATGACTAAATAACAAGTATAATGTATCAAAAACATAGATTTCTCCATTGAAATCTTTTAAAAAAAATGTAAAAGTTCTAAGGACAAAAATGCTAAAGAAGTGAAAAAATGAAGAATACGCAGTGCCACACAACAAAGCATGTACTAACTATACAACTTCTAATCTTGAATTCATCCAAGGAAAAAAAAAACTTAGAAAAAAAAAAAAAATATGTAAATCCAAACGAAAATTTTCAGAAACAAAACTGTTATCCACTTGCAAAGTGTTAAAACTTAATGCAAAAATATAAAAAGTACTGTGTATGAATCTTAAAACTTAGATTTATCAACGAAAACACGGAATGAAGATGTAAAAATATTAAGTATAATATACTAAAGCAACACTAAAATGTAAAAGCACTATGTACAAAGCATCAAAACTTAGATTCATCTAGTAAAACTTGGTACAAAAATGTAAAAGTACTAAGCATAGAACCTCAAATATACATTTATTTAGTAAAAAACAGAACGAAACTGTTACAGTACTAAAGCCAACGCATCAAACAAGGATTAATCTATTAAAACAGTATAAAAGCACTACATACAAACTGCAAAAACTCTTAGAACTAAAATTTAAAAATGTAACAAATCATAAAATTTTAAAACTTAACTTCATCCAGAAAAACTTAGAACGGAAATGTAAAATTACTGAAGTTTACAAAACAAAAGTGATAGGCATTTGCAAATTGTTAAAAGCAAAAACGTAAAAAGTACTAGATACAAAAAGTACGAAACATCAAAACTTGGAGTAGTATAATAACAAAACTGCAACTTCGATTCATCAAATAGGACTTAACTCTAAAATTGTGAAAGAAATGTGAAAACTGATATTCACCTTTTGAAATGTAAAAATATTAAGTACACGATGTTAAAACAGAACAAAAATGTAAAGGTACGAAATGTAAAACTCCAAAAAGTTAAATCCCTCTACTAAAAAAATGGTTTGAAAAGTAAAAGTACTACGTACATCAACTAAAAACAGCACGAAAATTTAAAAATAGCAAGTACAACACGTTAAAACAGCACGAAAATCTAAAAGTACTAAGTACAAAGCATCAAAACTTACGTTGATCCAGAAAAGCTTGGAACAAAAGATGTAAAAGTACGCACATTTTCAAAATAAAGGTGATATGCATTTGCAAAATGTTAAAACTTAATGTAAAAACGTAAAAAGTACCATATACAAGATGTTAACACTTAGATTTAGCTACTAAAACCTAGAATTAAGATATCAAAATTCTAAGTATAATATACTAAAGAAACACAAAATTATAAATGTGCAAAATACTAGAACTATCTATTAAAACTTCAAAACATAGATTCAGCATCAAAATATATAATCTGTTCACAAAAATCTTAATCAGAAATGTAAGGGTTCGAAGAACAAAGTGTTAAAACTTAAAAAAGTAAAGAAACGCAGTACAAAACAATAAAGAATGAAAGAGTACCAACTATAAAGCTTCAAAACCTAATTTCATCCAGAAAAATTTAGCACTGTTTCAATACTGCGAAAACCGTTTTTTTTTTTAGTTTATAGTTTTGGAATGGCAACACTTTTTAGTTTCAGTTTAAGACTTGATCTAAAACCGATTGTGACGCCATCTAAGAGAAGAAAATGGAACTATTATTGAACTTAGAATTTTCTGTTTTCTCTCAGAATTCAAGCAGAAAATATTTAATATTAACAAAAATTAATTATAATGTATAATGAATTAGATTTAATATCGTTAATTACATCCTGATATAGTTTTATTTTTTAGACTTAAATTTTTTTTTCTTTTTCGATCTTTTTAATGTTTTCACTTAGCATTCACGCAGGAACTATTTCATATTAACAAAAAATTAATTATAAAATGATAGCGCTAAAAAGTTAATGCTTAAAAAGGGATTACTTTAAATGCAAAGGGAATTATTAAAGTATTACATTTAAATGATATTAAAAAATAATAATATTTTTAATACAAATTAGTGATGATAAAAGGTATATTCAACTCACCCTAGCAGGAGATTCAGTAGATTGATAATTGATTCTTGAAAAATCCATGGTTGAGCGTATAAGGAACTGAGAAACGCTTTTAAAAAAGAGCAGAGCAAAAATTCATCTTTACTAAGCAAGTGTAGAAAGCGAAGTGACTTTTCACTTTTCAGTCCTTGCAGCATTGTCTTTCAAGAAATATAGAAGCTAAAAGTTAACCAATTAGAATGCAGTATACATCACAGTTGAAGAGAATGTATACATTCAGGGTACATTTGCCGAAAGTTATAATTCCTGCATCATTGCAAGACATGAACAAACTTGTATTGCGCTAAAAGATTGAAATCATAGTGCAGGTGTTTTTTTATGGCTTTAGGTCCTTTGTGACGATCGGACAGAAAAGAAAAGGTCCCCTCTCCACCCCTATAGGCATACTTTCTCTTTCTACATTGAATGAAGTGATTGACAAAGATCGCTTTCCTTTTCACATACAAAGCATCTCCATTGTACTTAATTTTTTTAACTGTAGATAATGGATACATTACTTGATGGTGGTAAATATCAGCTTAATGAAAACAAAAATACGTTAATGAGAGATGATTTTTACTCGCAAGAAAACATGTTTGATAGTGTTTTCTTCTATTAGCAACCTTTTTTTCATTGGTGCAGAAGCTACTAGTAGGATTCATTCCGTAAAACAATAGATAATGTAAGATTTACTAAATAAAAATGTTTGAACTTGCAAAACAAAATTATTTTCTACTTGCAAAATTTTAGAACTTCGCATGAAATTTTTAAAAAAAAAGTACTTATTCAAACGGTTGAAACTTGGAACTAAAATTTCAACACTGAATTATCAAAAATCCGAAACAATTTAAGCTGTTTAATAAAGATTCGAGACTTAAAAAGTAAATGTAAGCTCACTAAAAGAGATTTGAAAATCTGAAAAGAGAAATAGAATAATAACTTCACTAGAAACACTGAAATAGAATCGTAAAACTTGAAAAATTTAAATCGCAAAAGTTAAATCTATTGCAAAGAGCTTTATGTGAAACGTAAAAGTGCTAAGAGCAAAATGCTAAAACTGAGGAAACTTAGAAATACGTGGAACAAATCATTTACAACTATAAACTTTAAAAACTTAAACTCATTCAGAAAAGAACGGAAATGCAAAATTACAAAACAAAAGTGTTACGCTCTTGCAAAATATTAAAACTTAACGCAAAAAAAAATGTAAAAAAGTACAAAACACCAAAAGTTTAGAGTAGTATAAAAAACTGTTACTTAGATTCATCTAAAACATAACAACGTATCAAACAAGGATTAATCTATTAAAACAGTATAAAAGCACTACATACAAACTGCAAAAACTCTTAGAACTAAAATTTAAAAATGTAACAAATCATAAAATTTTAAAACTTAACTTCATCCAGAAAAACTTAGAACGGAAATGTAAAATTACTGAAGTTTACAAAACAAAAGTGATAGGCATTTGCAAATTGTTAAAAGCAAAAACGTAAAAAGTACTAGACACAAAAAGTACGAAACATCAAAACTTGGAGTAGTATAATAACAAAACTGCAACTTCGATTCATCAAATCGGACTTAACTCTAAAATTGTGAAAGAAATGTGAAAACTGATATTCACCTTTTGAAATGTAAAAATATTAAGTACACGATGTTAAAACAGAACAAAAATGTAAAGGTACGAAATGTAAAACTCCAAAAAGTTAAATCCCTCTACTAAAAAAATGGTTTGAAAAGTAAAAGTACTACGTACATCAACTAAAAACAGCATGAAAATTTAAAAATAGCAAGTACAACACGTTAAAACAGCACGAAAATCTAAAAGTACTAAGTACAAAGCATCAAAACTTACGTTGATCCAGAAAAGCTTGGAACAAAAGATGTAAAAGTACGGACATTTTCAAAATAAAGGTGATATGCATTTGCAAAATGTTAAAACTTAATGTAAAAACGTAAAAAGTACCATATACAAAATGTTAACACTTAGATTTAGCTACTAAAACCTAGAATTAAGATATCAAAATTCTAAGTATAATATACTAAAGAAACACAAAATTATAAATGTGCAAAATACTAGAACTATCTATTAAAACTTCAAAACATAGATTCAGCATCAAAATATATAATCTGTTCACAAAAATCTTAATCAGAAATGTAAGAGTTCGAAGAACAAAGTGTTAAAACTTAAAAAAGTAAAGAAACGCAGTACAAAACAATAAAGAATGAAAGAGTACCAACTATAAAGGTTCAAAACCTAATTTCATCCAGAAAAATTTAGAACAAAAATGTAAAGCTACGGAAATTTTCAAAATAAAAGTTTTATGCACTTGCAAAACTTAAATTCATCTACTAAAAATTCGGTTAAAAAAGTAAAAGTACTACTAAGAACAAAAAACTAAAAACAGCATGAAAATCTAAAAGTACTAAGTACAAAACATCAAAACTTAAATTGATCCAGAAAAACTTAGAATAAAAACGTAATTGTACAGTTATTTTAAAAATAAGAGTATAATGCATTAGCAAAGCGCTGAAACGTAAGGCAAAAATGTGTAGTATAATATATTAAAGCCACACAAAAATGTAAAAGTACTAAATACAAAACGTAAAAAAGGAAGATTTATCTACTAAAACAGACTGATCCCACAAAACTACCGAGTACGAAATGTTAAAACACCATGAAAATTTATAAATAACATGTATAAAGTTTCAAAACATAAATTTATCTACTGAAATCTTGATGAAAAATGTTAATGTTCTGAGAACAAAATTATTAACACTGGGAAAAATTAAAAATACGTAGTACAACACAATTAAGCAGGTAAAAAAAAGCTGAAATCAAAACTGCTTTAATCTTAAAGTCTCAATTGGACTCGTTCTTCTCGAGAACAGAGAAGTGACTGTTAACCGACAATGAAGGGAATCCTAACCGAACACTGGTTCCCCAACTACATATTTTCCCGATTGTGAACACTTTTCTGTCGAGGAAAACTTATAGTTGGGGTAGTCAGTGCTCGGTTAGGATTCCCTTCATTGTCGGTTAACAGCCACTTCTCTGCTCGCGAGAAGAATGAATCCAATTAGCCGCGTTCACATGGCACTCTTATAACCCGCTTGTACCCTGCTTATCACCGCATTCCGGTTTTTTACCGGATAAATGGTGGGTATAGTCAGGGCTAAAGATAAGAGAGAAGGGCTGGTTCACTCGCCACATTTTACTGAAGCTGCGCTTTCCCACTCGATGACGTCACGGCGCTGACCGCGAAAGAAATTGCTAAGCGAAGGGAAGCAGATTTCTTACGGAATGATAATTTTGCAAAGAAAAATGCTTTTAAATATTATTTCGCACTGTTAATAAATATTACATTCAATTTTGTATAGTTTTTGCAAAATAAGATGTTGACTTCCTTAAATATATAATATACTTTTAATTATTTAAAAGTTAAGAGATGATTTTAGATACTATTTGATTTAGCTTGCTACTAAAAAAGCATGAATATTTGAGGTGTTTATAAACGTTATAAAAAGTATGAATACATTATGTTTTTAGTTTTAAAAATACTATATAAACTTACTTTTAAATTTCGCCTCTCTTCTTCTTTGAATCAATCCATTTTTGCATCTTTTGTGTAGCTTTTCTTTTTGATGTTACTGGTCGATTTCTGTTTAAATGTCGGATTCTGATAAATGTCCTTAAGCGACAGAACAAACGTATTACTTTTTTATGAACAGTTGGAAAACGTTCCTCTAGCTCTTCAGTGAGTTCTTTTATTACTCCTTTAGTCTTTCGATAATACTTCCCATGAGCACTTCGAAAAATTTTTTCGAATTCTTCACACACATTAATCCATGATGCTGAAGGCACAATTAATCCTTCTTTAGACAATAAGTTTATCCAGTCTGTGTTGTTAGCAAAGTTGACAACTTGAGACGAAGGCGTTCCCAAACTTGGATCGATATTTCTCAATCTGAATGCAGCATATCCTGCTATATAATTTAGACCTTCTTTTTCTTGTGGATCAATGTCATGCTTTTCTAAATTGAAATCAATATCCCACGACAAAGGCATACTGTCCAATACCATCATTAAGTCATTTACGTTCTCAGTTTCATCTTGGGCTTCTATTTTATTTATATCAATATTTTCTGTTTCCTTTTCACTTCCAATATTTGATGAAGTCCCTCGGCTAAAATCGCTATCAAATGCTTTCTCTATAACCTCGGCAGTCAAATAAGATCTCACTTCTGATCTTTCTCTATCTGTGCATATTTTCGAGGAAACATTTGGAAGTTTATTGGCCATCAAAAGGTGTTTAAATCTTTTGATAACTTCTGAAGGACTTGGATGGTCATTAAAGCGACCGAGACCTCTAATTTGACTAAAGAGACTCTCTAGGGCATCCTGAGTCAACCTTGTTGTTAAGATGTACTTCACTCCCAATGATTTCAAATCTTCCAATAAAGAAAATAGAGATTTAATAGAAATAATTATTCCCTTTTGAAAGGGTAAAAGCCCTTTTTTTCCATTTATTCTCATTTTTTGAGTAACTTCCATCATTGCGTTGAGAACCCCTCTTTGTTTCGCAAAATAATTTTGATGACCAAAAGCAGCCTTCATATCTTTCCCAGCAGGTGGTTCTAAAGTCTTGCTGTTCCTTATATCAAAAAAGTCATCTATTAGTTTAAAAAAATCATGCACTTTCTTGTCTCCTGTAAATTTCAAAATTCCCTTGGCTGTAGTGGCTGAAAATAGAACTTTAGCTGGTGTTACTTTTTGTCGATCATTTCCTTTTACTGACAAATATGAAGGTTTAAGCTTATGGCAAAGTTTAATCTCCCCCGTGTCTTTACTTAAAACCTCTTCTACTATTTTTGCATTTATTACAGTACCATCCTCCAAAGTTATTCCGGAATCCAAAAAGTGGTTTCGCAATAGTTTTATGTAATGGGGCATGTCAGCAAAAACAAAAATCTTCGTAGGTGTTTTACTTGGGCTAATAAAATAATTTGAATCTGTGTTTATTCTCAGATTTTTCCAGAGTGTGCCACATCCTCCTAAATCCGAAACTGCGGCTTTCACAACAATTTCAATTGCTTCTAAATTTTTCAATATGTTGAATAAAAGCTGTTGGTCCATTGAAACTTCACAGTCGTAAAAGACAGGTTGCTTCCAATTAGAAAAAAGACCTCTAATTAGAACCATTTGAACCTTCTTATATGGACCAAGTATTTGGTCTAGCCCAGCATCATAGCATATATCGGAAGCCACGTGCATATCATCAAAACTAAGCACACAGATCTTTTCAGCACAATTTAAATTTTCTGAACTTATTTGCATAAGCTTTAAGATGTCCTTTTGTAATCCAGGCTCGCATGATAATTTTGCACACCATCGTTTTAAAGTGCTAGCACTTGGTAAGGGAATTCCTATCTTGGACTTCCAAAAGTCATATGCTTTCGTAGAAAGGGATCTCAACGCAATGCATCGAGAAATATCTTCAGCTTTCCACTTAAAAGTTTGACAACCTGTCATTAAAACTTTTATTTGTGATTTTGTGAAAATTTTTTCAATTTTCTTATGCAAGTTGCCCAGCTTTTTTAAATTGGATTTTAATTTAAAAATTTCCTTTCCTTGCTCTCGAATTTTTTTCTTCTCGAATGCAGATCTGCCATCTTTTTATTCTTTGAAGAGATATTCTTTTTAATTTTACATTCTCTGCTTTGCTTTCTTGTAAATTTTTTTCCAGGGTATCACATTTTTGTTTTAGGAGTTGCACATTTTCATCCAGTATAGCACAATTATTGCAAACATTAGAGAGTGAACGTAACCCATCGGCATTTAAATTTTCTTCTAATTTATCTTTTTTCGGACTGAGTGTTTTTAAATTATGCAACGCACTTACAATGATTTCCCGCTTCTTCTGCCTTTCTTGACAAGGAGAATTTGATTGCAAATTACAGGCTGCTGGAATATTTATTTTTGGTGTAGCAATGGGCTTCAAAATTTTTCGAATAGGCAATCCAAGCAATCTGTTCTTCATGTCATCTTCATAATCCTCTTCAACCAAATGCTCACTACAGATCCTTGCATATTTTATGTTTACAGGATCATTTCGACGGCATTTCTGTAGCCATTCTTTGCATAGTTCGCTATTTCCTTTCGGGAACACGTGGAAAACAATGTTTTTTCCCTTGCAGTTTCTGTGAGTGTTCTTGCAAGTTGCTATTGCGCACACTGACATTTCAGGTGAAACTGAACACAAATCAATAATAATAACTTGAGTAAAATGAAGATAAACAATTAGAATAACGAGAAAAAAATTGAAAATCGCCAGAAAACAAAGTAATCAACCCACAGACGAGTGTTAATTTCTGCTCCCGACTTTCTGGGTCTTTCTCCCTTTCTCCCCGGTCAGCGCAGTGACGTCAGAGCAGAAACCGGAAGACTCAGAGCGGCGAGGGATACTTCAAAGGAGTGAACTAGCCCTTCTCTCTTATCTAGCCCTGGGGTATAGTTGCCTCCTGCCCAAGAGCAGGATTTTTGCGGGGTTTCTACCCAGCATGCCATTCGCGCAGCACTCTCGATTCCCCATGAGTTAACTTTTGATTGACAGTTCGCGCGTTTCGTATGGTGTGCGCAACTTGAGGATTTTAAATGAAATAGGCTAAAAGTACAGCAATAAAAATTATTTCTTACTTGTAATTTTTTCTATGTTTATTTTTCAATTTTGTGTATATCTTTTGTCATCTCTAGATGTAATAAATTTAAGAAAAATTAAGATGAAAAATCCTATGATCTTGTACGTTTCCATACATGTTAGTACCAAGGTAGAAGAGTATTGTTACTTTTATTTTTTCATTCATTATTGAAAAAGTAATTTCTTATCTTGAAACGCAGAAATAATTTGTCGTACTCATCATAGTGACATCGGTTTGTTCATTTTTATTAGTTCATGTCCTTAAATGTCTTTAAAACTAAGGAGTAAGAAATGCATAAAGGTTTAAACTTTTAAAAACGTATCTTTTATTTTGAAACGACACATGCATGCGATTAATATGTAGGCATAATTTTGTTGGCTGTGCCATATCAGGTTTTTCTTACACAACCCTGTGGTGTTTATAAATAAAACTAACCGGGTTAGAAATTACTGTTCAGAATTTTTTAAAAAAATAATTAAGATTTTCAAAATTACTTATACATAAATAATGTACATCAAAATAAAATAATTTTTGGAAAAAATAGAACCGACTTTAAATTATAAATTGCACCAAAAAGTGAAAAATAAATTAATTCTTTAACAACACCGATACGATTTTTAAATATAACTTTTGAAGCCTGCGCACAATTACCTAATTACCATTACGTCATGTGTTACTTTACATTGAAACTGTTATAAGCTCTGGGCCATTTATATTTGTAATTTATTCATGATTACAAAAGTAATCATGAATCAAAACCTATCATGATTTTGCACCTACTTCAAAAGTTATGTTTAAAAATCGTATCGATGTTGTTTAAAGAATTAAATTAGTTTTCACTTTTTAACGCAATTTATAATTTGCAGTCGGTTCTATTTTTTTCCGAAAGGGACTTTATTTTATTATTTTTGGCGTAAATCCATTTTTTACATAAATACTCTATTTTTAAATAATCCATATCAAAAGGCAAACCTTCTTTGAGTGAATGGCACTGAAAACTAGTCATTTGAATGATAAATTCCGTTTGAGCAACCACCCTCGATGGATTAAAAAAAAATCAAAATCTGGAAAATCGGCTCATCCTGTGAGATGTTATGGGTGGACAAACAAAAAACCGATATCCATACGGTATGAATATATAACCTCCTCCTTTGTGAAGTCGGTTAAAAAAATAGAATATAATAATTATCTGAATATTCGGCAATTTCTCCTAGGCCGAAGCCGAATATTAAAATTTCTAGAAAATCGTGGTAATAGAAAGTATTTTCTAAATTTTAAAAGTACTCACCAAGTAAAACACCAATTTCACACAATAATCTATGATGTATGATTTAATTCTGTTTAAGAATCCAGAACTACCTAAAATTAATGTAGTTTCTGTATTGTTTTGAATGCAATAAAATTGGTAAGCATTAGCATTATTTTACTAATTTCTAAATTCAAATTAAAGGAATACTATTGTTTAGAATGTTTACCTTGCTCCAAATAATTTCATGAAGATATTTTAAAAGCTATAAAAGTATATTTTTATTTTATGGCTTTTTACATACCTATTTTTACAAGATCTATTAAAATTTAATGCATTTAACGGGAATATATTTTTTTAATTTAAAAAGCCCAATAACTTATGCTATCTTAATATTCATGATATGTTCTAGGCTTTTCCCATTGCTATCTTACCCAATATTCACAATAAATCAGTTTACTCACACAAAGTCTGCCTTCCACTGTGCTACTAAACAAAATAAAAGTCTCACATTCTTCATCATAATTAACTATTGCCAGCATTTGTGAGCAAATGCTAAGTATAAAATACAATATTGTAACTGTATCAAACCTAAAAGCAATGTTTAAAAAAAGTAGTTTTTTACAAATTATTTTTATTTATTAAAATTATATACTAATGTGTTCTTTTACAATAACTATAATGCAATTTTAAATGCTTAAAATCTACCAATTTCTTTATTTTTGTACATTTCTACCGTAGCAGAACTATTCGGCCGAATAATGATCAGTATTCGGAAAGACCGAATATTCGGCTAAATCAAGAAACGTCTATTTGAGCAGGCCGAATACCGAATAGTGGCCGAATATTCGTTGCATCTTTAACACACACACACACACACACACACTATATATATATATATATATATATATATATGAAAATGCAGAGCTTTGAACTATCTTTCCCCCTTTATTTAAGATAACAATTCTCCATTTAATTCAGTTACACTCCCTGCAATAAAAAAACAAATACATAACGTTGCATTTTTGGTTTTAATAAGAACACACGTAGCTTGAATCTTGATCATTTCTATTTTTCAAATACATCATGAACTTTATTTGTTGTCTGATTATATTTGTTGATAAGTCATTTGGGTGTCATAATTAATTCTATATTTGGAATTAATATTCAATTGTCTCATAAACGATGCATAGCCACCACCTGTACATAAAATAAAATGTCTTGATATTGATTGCTAGATGTAGCATATGTATGCAATTGGCAATATTCTGGTTAATCAGTTTGCCCTTAGCAACCTTGTTTGCTTTTAAGATATTATGAGCAAAATATTTGTAAATATTCCTGAATCGTAAGAAAAAAGCAACGATCTTTCATGCTCTTAATTTACTTAGAACACCTCTTTCCTTTTTCTTTAAGAAAGATGCATTTTTTATAATGCAAAATCTTAATTTTCAAAAGATACATCATTTCGTATACTAGATTTCAGCTCTTACAAAAAAGCATTAACAAAACAATGTAAACATGTTAAACAAAAGCAATTATATGTAATTTTTAAATCGTGAATGCAATTATTTTATTCAAAAAATCAGGTCTAAAACATTCTCAGCCGAGTCTTTCCCTAGAATTTGTTTTGAACTGTAACATTCAGAAAAGCGAAACCAAGAAAACGGCAATAGCATGCGTAAAAATTGTAAACAGTGCGCAAAGGATGATGGGTAAAACCGCTTTCCGAGACAAAACCTCTTTTCTCATGTGAACGGGGTTTTTCCGTTGTAGTTGGGGAACCAGTGTTCGGTTAGGATTCCCTTCATTGTCGGTTAACAGTCACTTCTCTGTTCTCGAGAAGAACGAGTCCAATTGTGACTTTAAGATTACAGTAGTTTTGATTTAAGCTTTTTTTTAACCTGCTTTATTGTGTTGTACTACGTATTTTTAATTTTTCCCAGTGTTAATAATTTTGTTCTCAGAACATTGACATTTTTCATCAAGATTTCAGTAGATAAATTTATGTTTTGAAACTTTATACATGTTATTTATAAATTTTCATGGTGTTTTAACATTTCGTACTCAGTAGTTTTGTGGGATCAGTCTAAGTTTTAGTAGATAAATCTTCCTTTTTTACATTTTGTATTTAGTACTTTTACATTTTTGTGTGGCTTTAATATATCATACAACACATTTTTGCCTTACGTTTCAGCGCTTTGCTAATGCATAATACTCTTATTTTTAAAATAACTGTACAATTACGTTTTTATTCTAAGTTTTTCTGGATCAATTTAAGTTTTGATGTTTTGTACTTAGTACTTTTAGATTTTCATGCTGTTTTTAGTTTTTTGTTCTTAGTAGTACTTTTACTTTTTTAACCGAATTTTTAGTAGATGAATTTAAGTTTTGCAAGTGCATAAAACTTTTATTTTGAAAATTTCCGTAGCTTTACATTTTTGTTCTAAATTTTTCTGGATGAAATTAGGTTTTGAAGCTTTATAGTTGGTACTCTTTCATTCTTTATTGTTTTGTACTGCGTTTCTTTACTTTTTTAAGTTTTAACACTTTGTTCTTCGAACCCTTACATTTCTGATTAAGATTTTTGTGAACAGATTATATATTTTGATGCTGAATCTATGTTTTGAAGTTTTAATAGATAGTTCTAGTATTTTGCACATTTATAATTTTGTGTTTCTTTAGTATATTATACTTAGAATTTTGATATCTTAATTCTAGGTTTTAGTAGCTAAATCTAAGTGTTAACATTTTGTATATGGTACTTTTTACGTTTTTACATTAAGTTTTAACATTTTGCAAATGCATATCACCTTTATTTTGAAAATGTCCGTACTTTTACATCTTTTGTTCCAAGCTTTTCTGGATCAACGTAAGTTTTGATGCTTTGTACTTAGTGCTTTTAGATTTTCGTGCTTTTTTAACGTGTTGTACTTGCTACTTTTAAATTTTCATGCTGTTTTTAGTTGATGTACGTAGTACTTTTACTTTTCAAACCATTTTTTTAGTAGAGGGATTTAACTTTTTGGAGTTTTACATTTCGTACCTTTACATTTTTGTTCTGTTTTAACATCGTGTACTTAATATTTTTACATTTCAAAAGGTAAATATCAGTTTTCACATTTCTTTTTTTGATGCTTTGTACATAGTGCTTTTACATTTTAGTGTTGCTTTAATATATTATACTTAATATTTTTACATCTTCATTCCGTGTTTTCGTTGATAAATCTAAGTTTTAAGATTCATACACAGTACTTTTTATATTTTTGCATTAAGTTTTAACACTTTGCAAGTGGATAACAGTTTTGTTTCTGAAAATTTTCGTTTGGATTTACATATTTTTTTTCCTTGGATGAATTCAAGATTAGAAGTTGTATAGTTAGTACATGCTTTGTTGTGTGGCACTGCGTATTCTTCATTTTTTCACTTCTTTAGCATTTTTGTCCTTAGAACTTTTACATTTTTTTTATAAGATTTCAATGGAGAAATCTATCTTTTTGATACATTATACTTGTTATTTAGTCATTTTTATGATGCTTGAACATTTCGTACTTGGTAATTTTACGACTTCAGTCTAAGTTTTAGTTAGATAACTCTAACTTTTTTTACGTTTTGTATTTAGTACTCTTAAATTTTTGTGTTGCTACAATGTATTAGTATTTTTACATCTTTGTTCCGATTTTTAGTAGATAAATTTAAGTTTTAACATTTTGCAAGTGCATAACACGTTTATTTTGAAAATTTTCTGTTACCTTTTCGTTCTAAGTTTTTCTGTGTTTTAGTAGATGAATATTATTATTTTTTTTTGTTTTTTACTTAGTACTTTTATTAAGTTTGACACTTTTACTCGTTCTAAATGTTATTAGATACATCTAAGTTGTTTTGATGTTTGCATTTTTGCAAAGTTTACATTTTCATGATGTTTAACATTTCATACTTTTTACGACTTTAGTTGGGATTTTTTTTTAGATAAATCTAAGTTTTTTAAGTTTCGTACATAAACGATTACATTTTCGTACAAAATTTCACTTGATGAATACGTTATATACTTAGTACTTTTACATTTTCGCGTTGCTTTAGTAGATAAATCAGAGTTTTAACATTTTGTACGTAGTAATTCTTAAGATTTTTGCCGTACATTTTAACATTTTGAAAGTGTATAACACTTTTATTTTGAAAAGTTTCGCGCTTTCACATGATCGTTCTACGTTTTTCTGATTGAGTTTAAGTTTTGCAGCTTTATACTTACCATTTTTACATGTTTTGTTGTTTTGTACTGAGTGTTTTTAATTTATCAGTTTTAGGATTTTGTTGTTAGAACTTTTACATTTTTGATCAAGATTTCAGTGGACAGACCTACGTTTTGTTGGTTTATACTTGCTATTTTCAAATTTTATGATATTTTAACAGTTTGTACTTAGTAATTTTACAACTTCAGTCTATGTTTTAGTAGATAAATCAATTTATTTACGTTTTTGTACTTAGTACTTTAACATTTTCTTGCTGATTTAATATATTTTACTTAGTAATTTTACATCTGCATCCAATGTTTTAGTAGATAAGTCTAAATTTTAGCATTTTGTGCGTAGTACTTTTTACATTTTCGCATTAAGTTTTAATGTTTTTCAAGTGCATCCCACTTTTGTTTTAAAAAGTTTCGTACTTTTACATTTTTCGCTCTAAGTTTTTCTGGATGAATTTAAGTTTTATACTTAGCATTTGTATTGCAGCTTTATACTTAGCATTTGTATTGCAGCTTTATACTTAGCATTTGTACATGTTTTGTTGTTTTGCACTGCATGTTTTTAATTTTTCAGAGTTTTAAGATTTTGTTGTTAGAACTTTTACATTTTTGATCAAGATTTCAATAGACAAATCTATGTTTTGCTGATTTTGTACTGCGTGTTTTTACTTTTTTCAGAGTTTTAGGATTTTGTTAATTGAATTTTTACGTTTTTTGATCAAGATTTCTGCAGACAGATCTAAGTCTTTTAAGTTTCGTACTTAAGTTTGACATTTTTGTACAAAGTTTCACTTGATGACTACGCTATATACTTAGTACTTTTACATTTCATGTAACTTTACTTTACTATTTTATACTTAGTACATTTGATTCAATTACATTTTCATTCTAAGTTTTAGTAGATAAATCAGAGTTTTAATATTTTTGACGAAGAATTTTTTACATTTTTACATTAAGTTTTAACATTTTGTAAGTGCATAACACTTTTACTTTGAAAAGTTCTGTACTTTTACAACTTCGTTCTAAGTTTTTCTGGAAAAATATAAGTTTTGCATCCTTATATACTTAGCAATTTTACAGGTTTTGCTCTTTTTGTACTGCGTGTTTTCAATTTTTCAGAGTTTTAGGATTTTGTTTTTTGAACTTTTACATTTTTTGATCAAGATTTCTATAGACAAATCTATGTTTTGCTGCTTTATACTTGATATTTTTACATTTTTATGATGTTTTAACACTTTGTACTTAGTAATTTTACGACTTCAGTCTAAGTTATATCAGATAAATAATTTTTTTTTTACGTTTTGTACTTAGTACTTTTACGTTTTCGTGTTGTTTTAATATATTACTCTTAGTAATTTTACATCTTCATTCACTGTTTTAGTAGATAAATCTAAATTTTAACATTTTGTACATAGTACTTTTTACGTTTTTGCACTAAGTTTTAACATTTTGCAAGTGCATCATACTTTTGTTTTGAAAATTTCCGAACTTTTACATTTTTTCTTCTAAGTTTTTCTGGATGAATTTAAGTTCTGATGTTGTATATTTTTTATTTCTAGCTTTCATGCTGTTTTGTAGTTTTCACTCTTAGTGCTTTTACATATTTTACTTAACTTTTACCAGATGAATTTAGGTTTTGTAATTTTACGTTTCATACTTTTACATTTTCGTTCTGTTTTAACGTCTTGTACTTGCTATTTTGATATGTTAATTAGGTGAATATAAGTTTTTTCAATTTGTATATATTACTTTTACTTTTTCCGAGTTATGTTTTAGATGAATCTAAGTAACAGTTTTTTATACTACTCTTAACTTTTGGTGTTTTGTACTTTCTTACATTTGTTTTGCGTTAAGTTTTAATATTTTGCAAGAGCGTAACACTTTTGTTTTGTAATTTTGCATTTCCGTTCTTTTCTGAATGAGTTTAAGTTTTTAAAGTTTATAGTTGTAAATGATTTGTTCCACGTATTTCTAAGTTTCCTCAGTTTTAGCATTTTGCTCTTAGCACTTTTACGTTTCACATAAAGCTCTTTGCAATAGATTTAAGTTTTGCGATTTAAATTTTTCAAGTTTTACGATTCTATTTCAGTGTTTCTAGTGAAGTTATTATTCTATTTCTCTTTTCAGATTTTCAAATCTCTTTTAGTGAGTTTACATTTACTTTTTAAGTCTCGAATCTTTATTCCACAGCTTAAATTGTTTCGGATTTTTGATAATTCAGTGTTGAAATTTTAGTTCCAAGTTTCAACCGTTTGAATAAGTACTTTTTTTTTTAAATTTTCATGCGAAGTTCTAAAATTTTGCAAGTAGAAAATAATTTTGTTTTGCAAGTTCAAACATTTTTATTTAGTAAAATCTTACATTCTCTATTGTTTTACGGAATGAATCCTACTAGTAGCTTCTGCACCAATGAAAAAAAGGTTTCTAATAGAAGAAAATACTATCAAACATGTTTTCTTGCGAGTAAAAATCATCTCTCATTAACGTATTTTTGTTTTCATTAAGCTGATATTCACCACCATCAAGTAATGTATCCATTATCTACAGTTAAAAAAATTAAGTACAATGGAGATGCTTTGTATGTGAAAAGGAAAGCGATCTTTGTCAATCACTTCGTTCAATGTAGAAAGAGAAAGTATGCCTATAGGGGTTTAGAGGGGACCTTTTCTTTTCTGTCCGATCGTCACAAAGGACCTAAAGCCATAAAAAAACACCTGCACTATGATTTCAATCTTTTAGCGCAATAGAAGTTTGTTCATGTCTGGCAATGCTGCAGGAATTATAACTTTCGGCAAATGTACCCTGAATGTATACATTCTCTTCAACTGTGATGTATACTGCATTCTAATTGGTTAACTTTTAGCTTCTATATTTCTTGAAAGAAAATGCTGCAAGGACTGAAAAGTGAAAAGTCACTTCGCTTTCTACACTTGCTTAGTAAAGATGAATTTTTGCTCTGCTCTTTTTTAAAAGCGTTTCTCAGTTCCTTATACGCTCAACCATGGATTTTTCAAGAATCAATTATCAATCTACTGAATCTCCTGCTAGGGTAAGTTGAATATACCTTTTATCATCACTAATTTGTATTAAAAATATTATTATATTTTAATATCATTTAAATGTAATACTTTAATAATTTCCTTTGCATTTAAAGTAATCCCTTTTTAAGCATTAACTTTTTAGCGCTATCATTTTATAATTAATTTTTTGTTAATATGAAATAGTTCCTGCGTGAATGCTAAGTGAAAGCATTAAAAAGATCGAAAAAGAAAAAAAAATTAAGTCTAAAAAATAAAGCTATATCAGGATGTAATTAATGATAATAAATCTAATTCATTATACATTATAATTAATTTTTGTTAATATTAAATATTTTCTGCTTGAATTCTGAGAGAAAACAGAAAATTCTAAGTTCAATAATAGTTCCATTTTCTTCTCGTAGATGGCGTCACAATCGGTTTTAGATCAAGTCTTAAACTGAAACTAAAAAGTGTTGCCATTCCAACACTATAAACTAAAAAAAACGGTTTTCGCAGTATTGAAACAGTGCTATAGTAGTTCCACTATTTGCCGCTAGGAGACGGAATAATAGGGTTAATACCTAAATTAAACAGTGTTGCCATTCCAAAACTATAAACTTTTGAAAAACAACTCAACTCTACTCGTAAAAAATGCTTGAGGGCATACAACTCAACTCCACTCGAAAAACGCCTGGGGCAAAAACAACTCAACTCCACTCGAAAAATGCCTGAGGGCATACAACTCAACTCCACTCGACTAACGCCTGAGGGCACGCCTGGGGGCATTGGGAGGCGGTGGGACCACGCCCCCTTCCACCGCCACCGCCTCTTGTTGGTGAACTGACATTATTCCCCTACTAGTGGCTAATGATAATTTTCAATGGTGAAAGATTTCCCAAAAATATAGGGGAAAGTTGGATAAAACCGGGTAGATGGATAAAACCGGGACCCAGCAGATTTAGCTTGATCAGTATTGCTATTTGTCGGATAACGCTTGAAACTTGTTGCAAACAAGCGCCATGTTGTTTGAAGTTAAATGAATGGCAGTGTTGTTTATTTGTTTGTCAAATTTTTGTCGATGTTTTGAAAAATTCGAGTGGAAAAGTTTTGATTTTTACACCACCGATTTCACTTTGTAGTTTCTAATTGCTTAGAGATTTATTTTAGGTAAGTACAACATTTGATAACACCTTTTTCAGCAGTTATTTTAAATTGTTAAACCAGGTTTTGCATCATGTTTGAAATGTGCTAACCTTGGCAGTCGGACAAGACCGGGTAGTACCCGAGTTTGGACGACCTTTTTTTTACTGCGTGAAATATAAATAGTTTAATTTGTAAAATATAAATCTTAAAGAATCATCTCATAAATGGTATGAAATTAAATATTTATTACTTTTTAGGAGAGACTTCGTATGAATATAAGCTACTATGTTATTGCTTCCTACTTAGTACAAATATTAAATTGAACATTTAAAATAAACATTATTTTTTAAAAATTAAATTGTGTTTGTCAGTTTATTCCAAAAAATGTTTTTTATTCTTTTTTTTAAGTAGGATAGAATGAAAAAAATAATGCTTTTACAAATTTATAATGTTGTTAGAATAAAAATTTCACCCATAAAAATTAAGGCTGCTCATCAGTCAATTTCCGAATTCAGCTCACTAATGTTAAGTTTGGGCGTGTGATGCTTTTGTATTTTTAAAAATGTCTACTCGTGAAATTAATTAAAAAGAAGACATCTATAAGAAGTCTACACAGAAAAAAGAATTCAAAAATACAATTTCCCGAAGAGATATTTTTAACCCACCTATGTTTCTCAGTATAGGACGGCCATTGTACCAATTTATTGTTATAAATAAATATTTTAGTAGTAAGACAACAGCGTTTTTCAAGTGTTCCTAAACATACCCGGTTTTGTCCGACCTGGTTGGACAAAACCGGGTACTTTTATACTTCCAAAAAAAATTTATTTACCCTCCAAAATATTGTTCTTCCATGTTGAAAAACATTTATTTCTGTAACTAAAGAACTAATTTATCATTCAAATAGAAATTTAAGCAATTTTATTCACTCATTCGCTTAGGAAATAAAAAAAAAACACTTTGGGACCCGGTTTTGTCCGACTTTCCCCTACTGATGAAATCTTGTACAACCGAATACTACAGCAAGACAGGGGCGTAAATACCCAGACAGCCATGAATCTCCAAATTACATCCATAGGATATCTCTTGGATAAGATGAGTAGATATAACCACATCCATGAGATATCCCTGAGACATCCACATATCTGCTGAATATCCACAGAACGTCAAAAAGGTTGCAGCTATTGGAACTCCCTGAGACGTCGCGATATCGCGACGTGTATTAGATATCCCATGGATATCCAGGATATCTCATAGATATCCTGAAAACATCCAACAGATATCGCATAGACATCTTAACGTCCCATCTAAGACATCTAACGTCTTAGCTTGGATATCCATAGGAGGTCTCAAATGAATGGTTTATAGGTATTTATAAAACATCAGAATATGCTACAGATTTATTACATATGCAAAAAGAGTACAAATCCTATAGCATAACATATATTTGAGCAATGTAAGTTACTCCATTACAAATTATAATTACATAGCCATTATTTTCCTATAACTACTTTTGAAAATATTTATAATTTATTTTCAAATCTTCACTTTAGGAAAATATGACTAAGCAATTAAAATTTTTAATCAATATTCAATACTAGAGATATATATTAGGCTACAGGTCAATACACTTCATGCATATGCAATAAATCTTTAGCACATTTTGATATTTTACATATATAAGCAAGAAATGTAACAAAAATTATATAGTATTGACAAAACATTTTGATCTTTTTCTGTGAACCCGTATTAAATAGCTCATTAAAAAAAAAAAAAAAAAGTACTTAAAAAATATAAAAATATTCCTTCATAAAACTACTTCTGAAAGATGAGACAAGTTTTTAAAATTTTACATCCATTTAGAGCATTAATTTCGAGTACTTAAAATTACTCGCAATTTTCATACATTCACGATTTTCATACTAATTTAAACTTTACTCCTTTTTAATTGTGTACAGTATAATTCAGATATAATTATGATTGAATTTACTGATGTAACTCTGGACATTTCATTAGAAACAAGTGGTATTCAATGAGCAATACGAGGATTATTTTTTCTCAAAAATGTATTACTTTTGACTTAAAGATGATTACGAGTAGGCTGCTGTTCTCCGAGACAAAAAAATAAACTGAACAAATAAGTCGTTTTTTTGTTTTATTTTAAAAAGGCACAAAAATTATATACAGAAGATATTACAAAATAGATTTATTTACACATAACAGATTTATTTAGACAATAGTATTGCCCAAAAGGGATGGGGAGTTGGCAGAATTTTCTGCAGCCACTCTCATATGGCGTGCTTTCGCATGGCGAAGCCAATTTTTTATTGCAGTTTCCACTGCTGCATCCATTGCAGCATTTCTTACTGTTTCATTCCGTCTAGTTGCATCTAAAAAATTAATTTTCAAGAATGAATTTTTACACATAGAACAAATTTCTCTTCATAACAATGTAAAAGGAATTTTCTCATTTGTCCAATTTACGCACAAAATATACACCTGCACATGGATAAAGAAAAAAAAAAGTTATTTAAATACAAAATGTTGATTGTTACCCAGAAAAAAAAAACACCTGTAGCAAGGCAGAATTTAAATAAATAAGAAAAATAAAATAGCAAACTACATTTCAATAGCAATTTAATTAACAAGTGAAAAATTACTGTGAATTTACTCAACAAGAAATTTGGTAAACAAAATCAAAAACTTTGTTTCATAATCAAGAAAGCCAAACAATGAACATGTATTTTCACACCCCTCTCCTTCCAGAGCATGTGTAGCTGTTACAAGGTTTTCACAATAAAATCATGACTTCATTAGTTCATACTTCAAGGAAAATTCTTCAAACAATCCTTGACTATCGGCTACATTCACAAAAACTCGAAAACAAATCAGAGCACTACAGATAAAGCTCAAAATACTTTAATGATAATTGTATATCCAACAGTTATGTATTCATTTTTAATGTATATAAATTATTTATATTATTTTATACATATAAATTAGTACCAAATATCACTCTTGTCAGCTGCAGATTATAAAATACACCCTTTCCTTTCGCTCCCATCCAGCTGAACTCCTGTGCCACTACATCTGTCAGGAGTTTTCTCATGATCCGCTTTACAGTGGAGTGTACAGTTACGCCCCCACAGTTTGACGTAAAGTTAATCTATAAAAATTCATAGAAAAATTAATTCAAGATACACTGAAAGCCTTGGTTTAAAAGAAACTAATGCATACCAAATAATTGAAAATCTCTGGCTTCAAAAGCGCACCTTCTAAGCATTGCAGTTTCTCTATATTTTTTACTGGTAACTTAACCGGTAAAACATCCCCATCACCAGTGGTGTAGTCGAGGGGGGACGTGGGGGGACGGCGACCCCCTACCTTTTTATTTTAATACAAGCGTCCCCCCAAACATTTTACATTTTAGCATAAGCGTCTCCCACTTTTTTATTTCAATTGCTTATCTTCGTATGTATGAGCGTCCCCCCAACACTTTTTTTCAGGACTAGACCACTGCCCATCACCGAATGTTTCGGCGATAGGGGCAAAGTTGTTTGTTGCTAAAAGAATAAACTCGAGAGTTCAAGTCATATGAACTCTTTCATAAAATTTTCAAGCTGAAACGCACTAAAATTGTCTAGAGCGCCAAAATGTTCCACATCTTTACAAAGATGCAATAACCCATGAACATTGTGAGATACATGTTGTTTACCATATAGGAGTATAAAACTTTGGACAAAACTAACCAAGCCTGAGCATATGATACCATCTCTCTGTTAGGCTCAGTAACTAATACTTTAACTGCACAATGCATAAGCAGAAAATGCTCATACAGATCTTTACCTAAAACATTTGACAAAACTACTGGCCCAGTGTATAACAAAAACAGACGAAACTTTGTTCCTTTCCAACGTTCAAATTCTTTTAAAGAACGAGGTTTTCGGGCGAAATCATAAGGGAAATAGTTTTTAAGTTCTACTAGTTGTTTTGACACACTTTCTACCTGATTATTAGCAAGTCTAAATTTTAAATCATCTTTCAACCACAGCTTAATTAACTTTTTCATGACCCCTAAACATATCAAATGCATATACTCATATGGAATATGTGAAACAAGGCAAAAAGTATTTATCTCCAACAGTATAGAATCATATTTATGATGTTCATCATCAGGATCCCTATTTCTAAAATCAACATCAGTTCTTTCAGTGAAATTAACATTAGGAAAGCAAATTCTATTTTTATAAAATATACCAGTTTCAGAACATTTGTTACAACTCGAATACCCAGAATGGCTTTTAATGCATAATACAAAAGCTCGAGCAGGTGCATCACAAATTATTCCTTTAAGATGTATGTTACACATTTTACCATCAATAGATATACCATTTTCGATTAGATGTTTCATTTCACACACAAAATCACTTAAAAACTCATTACGATTTTTGAGTTTTTCATAGGAATGGAATACACCAATGGAGAACACACAAGGAAAATTCACAGTACAGCTTAACGGACCTAAAATTGGCCATAACTGACTGTTGGAACTTTTAACTATAGGAAATACATCAACATTTACCAGTAATTCAATTGTTGATTGTGTTAGAACTGTACCTTTAATATTTTGAATGATATTTTTTATTCCGTTTTCAATACCAAAGTGGGAATAAATACCAGACGAGACACTTTTAATTGCTACAGACCTAGCGGTTTGCAATAGTCCCCGTGCATCGCTTGGTAAATCAGACCCAAATAGATATTTCTTAAGTGTTTTTAATAAACCATTAATTGCAGTATGAGATATGTTATTCTCAACTGACCAGTTAGACGAGTCTTTCAGCAAATTTAGATTTTGTTCACACACACGGTTTCGAGAACTTTCCTCACACAGAGTCGGACACTAAGCAAAGTTCCCTATCAGAACTTTCATACGAGCTATCAGAAGGAAAACCTGACGCTTCATTAGAACTACAATCATGATATTGCTCAGTCAAATTACTAGATGTTGATTGCTAATCAATAATAGACACATCATTTACAGATTCATTAACTTTCTTATAAGTTCTCCAATGCAATCACTTGTTTACTTTAGTTTTAGGCATGATTTTCCCACAAACTAATGACAAATAGCAATAATCACACAATAGACCCAATAAGAATGAACTTCTAAATTATATCCCAATTGCAAAGAATAAAATTGATGCCTCACCCAAACGACAAGTTTAAGACATGAAAATTGCTTTATCCAACAAATCTTACTGAATTCTGTAGAAATAATTTACATGACAAATGAAAAATACTGTTAAAAATTACATATGCCTGAAATTAAAAAAACAGAGCAATTATATACCTGAAGTTAAAAATACAGATAAATTATACACCTGAAATTAAAAATACAGATAAATTATATACCAGAAATTAAAAATACAGACAAATTATGTCCCTGAAATTAAAATTATAAAAGCTACATGGGTGAAATTAAAAATACTGATGAATTATATATCCCTGCAAGTAAAAATAGGGAAATATTATGTCCCTGGAATTACGACAAAGCAATTAAATCAAGTAATTAAATAATAATCATTAAAAAACTGAACTACTTTTAATAATCATAAGCATAATATAACACAAAAATATATAAAATATATTAATACAAACAACAAAATCTGATCCGACCACACTACTCACCAGCGATGCGATTGCATTGCAGCAATATTATTTGAACTGTGCACCAAAAACCACGGAAGGTGAATTGATGAAAATTACAGTTAATTTTCTCAGTTCAGCACGCAGTTTTAATAGAAAAAATTAAGAAAAACTATTTACCTTAATTAACCACGAAAGCTCTAAATATAACAATTTTGAGCAGCAGAATGAATATAATAAGCCTAACAGTATCCAAAAGTCAAATAACATCTCAGGGATATGAATTGGACATACCTGAGATATTCATGGAGGATATCTCACAGTCATCCACAGGATATCCAAATATCTATATCTTATACATGTAACAGTCTGGATATCCATAGGATATCCAAATGTCTATATCCCAAACATGTCACCTTCTGGATATCTGTGAGATATCCAATATATCCAGCAGATATCCAGGATGTTTTTGGATATCCACAGGATGTCCCAATATCTATATCCAAAACATGTTACTATCTGGATATCTGTGAGATATCCAACATATCCAGCAGATATCCAGGATGTTTTTTGGATCTTTTTGGATGTCTCAGAGATATAACACCCCCGCAACCCCAGCGGCGCGGGGGGGGGGGGGCGCACGAGGTTTTAGGGCACACGCTCCAGAAGAAAAACCTACTTGAGTTTCAAATATATATACATAAATATTTTTATACATATTTTTTAACATTTATTTTCTACTAATGCAATGTCCTTTCTACACTTTCTGAATGAAATTCTTCGCTAATGCGTCACATAATGCATAATTAATCCCCTACCTCTTGCTTCTTTTCTCCTGTGTACCTGTATATTGGCGTACAGTGATCTCTCACTTATGTGTGGGCGCAAGGGAACGTGGAAAAAAACGCGCCAAAGTTACCACAACAGGGGTCTAATTCCAAACCATAAAAGGGATCACCCAAACGCCAAAAGAGAGCTAAAAGTAAATCATCTGTGTTCAGTGTACACAATAACTGCTAATTAATATTATGCATACAGTCATACTGAAAAATGGGAAAAGAGGTTACTTAGCGTCAAAATGCAAGTACTGTACATTTATTTTATTGAACTCAAATATGAAATTGTACCCAAATTTCATTTTGCACTTAATATTATTTTCTCACAAAATAAATTACAATCGAGGATTGTTATTGTTTTCGTGAATTTACAAAAAGAGTATTCCAGTTCATCAAGGAGTGAGAAAGTTTGTTAGCTTCTATAATTGAACTGGAAGTTCGTCTTTTTGTCATTTTAAAAAGCAATAAAGCTCTAACACTGAAGTTTTCGTTAGCAATCACTGCCATGTGCTATGAGGGACGTAACTGGAGGGGGGGGGGGGGGGCGTGTGCCCGGGCGCCAGAATTTAAGGGGCGCTAAATTAAATAAAAATGAGTGTGCTTGTGTGCATATGTAATTTTTTTCTTACTAAAACTAGCGGGGGGAATCTAGTTTTAATTTTCTTAAAATAATCAAAGAAAAAAAAGTTAAATTCTGAGCCAAATTTAGTGTTGGTTTAACGCGAATAAAGAGTAGATGGGATGGACGAAGAGAAGTACCACACTCGGAGAAGGATTCTGCTAACATCGCCCTTGGAAGTAGCGATACAAAACAAGACAAATGCCCTGTTTCTGCAATAAAACCACAAAAACTGTCCCAATATTGTTGATGTCTTCCTTTTAGCTTATTATTACAGTGACGGGTGTTTGTCTAAACAATTGGCTCTTATAACTCCGATATTTTCACTCATTATTAAGATAATTTTCATTGCAAGCTGGTAAATGAATGTAATGTTTCAACTCTCTAACTTTTCAAAAAGCCGCTTTTTAATAATAAATACCCTAATATCTCTTCACCATAGTGTTTTGTTTTAATATTTTGCGGTAAACCAAAGATAGGGCGCACTTATAAATCTTGCAGGGGGGCGCACCTAAGTCTATGCACGCCACTGCAGCAAGAGTTTCTTTTTCTATTTCAGCATAATGCTTTTGTGTGTCTGTGAGGGCTTTTGAGGCATAAGCTACAGGTAAATTATTCTGGAGCAACACAGCACCCAAACCATCTTTACTGGCATCTACTGATAGTGTTATTGGACTATCAACACACTGTTAAAACTGGATACTTAAAAATAAGGAAAATGTACTCATTTTTGAGTACTTCACGTTCTTATAATAGCTCCGAGTACTTAACTCTTAAATTTGAGAAATGCACGTTCTCATTTTTTTGAGTACGTTCAGGGGCTCGAATATGAGTATGTATCAAAACACATACTCATATTTTTGAGTGCATACCTGACTCGAATATGAGTATGTATCAAAACACACATACTCATATTTTTTAGTACATACCTGATTTACACCGCAATGCAAAACTATACTTACGTTTCTGTCTTATTTTTTTAGGGATTCCTAAAAGTTAACATTAACGGTGCCGCAAATTAAATTTACGGTCACTCGCTAACTGCTGACCATTGGGATTGCTCCCTTTATTTTTATCATGATAATAACATAGTACTTTGTATAACATATTGAATAACATAGGATTAATAACATAATTGAGTAATATATAGTATAATAATAATAATAACAATATATAAAAATCTGTACAAAAAAAATGAACATGAAGATTTATATCAATTGAGATATAAATCTCATGTTCAATTATAGATGGGCTTTGCATACACATGTGAAACAATATGTCATTTAAGATATACTGCTCAAATGCATATGCAACGTTACAAAAATAAATACGCATTGAAGCATAATAACAAATATAACGTTTCAATGCATATTAAAAACACCCCGTCGGATAGGATTATCTCCGAAATCTCTACTACCCTAACAAATAATTACCCTAACATGGAAAAACCTAACATAAAAAAACCTAACTTGTAAAATAACCTAACAATATAAAAAAAAGTGAAGAAATGGGCGAAAATGCAAAAAACGTAAAAGTTCAGGTAAATAGCTCAGTGTCTTCTTCTTGATCATCATTGAGTTTCTAACAAAAAGTACAAATAATTAATATCGAAATAATAGGCTGTATAAAGGCAGTTCTTAGGGTTAAGATAAAATTAATACTCAATAATAGTCAATACTTCGCATTTTTAATACAATACTTTTAAAAAAAATAGTAATAACTGAATAAATCATTTAATATATTAAAAATTAAATTTAGAATGCCTGAAATACAAGCTCACAAATTTAGCATTCAAATATCTGAATAATGTTGAAATACAAAAATTTTAATAACAGATTTTGGGGCAAGTTATATCAGTCAGTAAGCATACATATTTCTTATACATGAGCACCTAGAGAAATACTCGTATGTTTGCATTCAAAGGAAATTAACACAATAAAACAGATACACAAGTGCAAATAGTTCAGCTTTTTATTTTAAAACTTACTTCTTTAATGTAAAAATTATATTCTGGATATGCAAGGGAAGAAAAAAAAGGAATGGTTGGCACTAATGTTATATGCTGCTTGCTCAGCAAATGCAAAGTTTTTAAAATATGGAAGTATCAATTACAATCTTGCATGTTCCGTTAAGTAAAAATATATTGCAAATATGCAAATTATGCTAATTTTCGATTATAATAATTTTTCACATTTTAAAAATTATTGGAATATTAATTCTGTTTTAAACAACTGATTTAATAAATTATTATTTAATAGATTAAAATGCTTTATACCATAAAATTCATCTACTTCTGCCCGAAAAGATTGAAATTTTATAGCTACTTTAATTTAAGTAAACTTGTGTTTTTATATTTAATAATTCAATATTCATTTTCATATTGCATGTTCGATTTATTTGAAAAAATAAATAAATAAAAGATTATTTGAATATATTCTTAATTATTAATGAAAACAAATATTACTACATATTGTCTTTGTCCACAGACAAGAAAAGTTTGTTAATTTATTATTGTTAATGGATTCAAGTTTTTCCAGTCAATCCTACTTACATGAAACACAAAAAAAAATTATAAAATATAGAAGAAATGATGAGAAACTCTTTCTGAAATTCACAAGCAAAACACGTGCAAAAGACATTAGCTAAGAATTAGGCAATGGAATTTGATTAAATAACGATTATTTGCATAATAAAAAGTAAAATGATATTTCTTACTTTCAAAGTTAGTGTAGAATTCCTTCATTTTCAATTCTTCCAGCTTTTCCTTGACCGAACTCCATTGTTTTCAACCAAAACAAAACTTCCACCAGCCGTGGAACAAGAATGAAACGTTTACGTTAGTTGAGTACGCATTTCTTCAAAACCACCGGCGTAATCTTGCGCGCTACTTAACACATTTGCTCAAGATATAGTTCGTAATTTCGAAGAGTGAAAACTTGTATGTTCTGCACGTTAAAAGGTTCATAATAGTATACTCATTCATTAAATAATTTCTTTTGCTATTTTTAATATGCGATTAGAATAACCCACAAGCTCATTTTTAAATCAGAATCATCACTTCTATTTGAACGCTTAATGTTCTCGTTTTTGAGTTTATTTTACTTAGAAAAAAACAAGTACATGGAAGTACTTATTTTTAAGTTGATTTTTTTTAACAGTGCATCAAACTGGTGATTCGTATTCCAGTTCCAAACAGTATTCTTTTTTAGCAAGTCTCTTAAAATTGTAGTAGCTTGTGAAGCATTTGGAATAAATTTAGAAGTATAAGTTATCATTCCCAAAAATGTTTCCAACTCTTTAACATTAGTGGGGGACTTCATTTTCAAAACAGCTTGAGTTTTATCATCATCTGGTTTAAGTCCATCTTTTGAGAATATGTGACCTAAATATTTAACTTCTTTTATGCCTATTTTACATTTTCCCAAATTAAAGAGAATATTTTTCTCTCTAGGTCTATCCAGTACTTTTTTAAAATGATTTTCATATTCTTCTTTAGTTTTTCCCCAAATAATTAAATCATCTATATAAACTGCTACTCCTTCAATATCAGAAAACAATTCAGAAAAAGATCTAGGAAAAATTTGTGGTGCAGTATTCCATATGGTAAGCGTAAAAAGCAATATCTCCCAAAAGGTGTATTAAATGTAGTGAGTTTAGAACTTTTATTTGTTAACTGTATTTGCCAAAAAGGTTTGTTTGCATCCTTGAAGAAATCTCCTCCAAAGTAGAAAAACAGTAATGTTCTTTCAAGATATGTACGTTTAAATATTGAGGATCAAGACAAATTCTCAAGCTACCATCTTTTTTAGTAACAATTACCAGCGAGTTTACAAATTCTGTAGGATCACTAATTTTTTCTACAACACCTAAACTTTCCATTCGATCAAGTTCATTTTTCAACGGTTTTAGTAATCTCAATGGTACTTTTCTACAAGGATCAATTTGTCCTACCGCATTAGGTTTCAATTTAATATCATAACTATAATCTTTTAAAACTCCTAAGCCAGAAAAAACATCTTGATATTCTGAAATTATTCCAGTAATATTTTCTTCATTCACTGCATTTACTTTTTTGACCAAATTTAAAGATTCTAAAGTTGGTAGCCCTAATATAGCTAGTGTATTATGATCACAATCAATAACTGATGTTAACCCTTTTGCTGTTTCACATTTCAAATTAATTTTTCCAATTACATTTGATTTACTTCCATTATAATTAGTAAGGCATGCACTAGATTGTTCTATGCTTTCATCACACAGTTTTAATTGCTTAAGCTTATAATATGGCAAGACATTACACTGTGCACCTGTATCAAGTTTAACATAAAGATACTTGTAAATGTTAACCTTGAATCTCTCATACCAATCTGCATTTTTCATTGCATAATTATCAACAGTTCCTAAAACAAATTCAGTATTAGAACGTACTGCACAATTTTTAAATTCTTCTTCTAAATCTAAGGAATTGATGTTCCTTTTGTTAACACTTTTAAACATTTTGGCAACATGATTTTGTTTTATACATTTTATACAAGTCTTGACACAAAAATTTAAAATGTGACTTACCGCATTGTCCACAGAATACATTTGTGGTGTTGTTTGGTTTAGAATATGTACTTTTATTTGGCTTCTTATTTCCATAAAATTTTGAATTGTCATATTCTTTTGATTTATTAAACTTACTTGCATTTCTGTTATACACAAAGCTTTTATTTTTGACTGCATCTATCTTGTTCTCAGGGTTCATGGTTTTGATTTGATGTTCCGCAAGTTCACTGGTTTTACACATTTTTATACATTTCTCTAACGTTAAATTATCTTCTCTGAGTAATTGATCCTTTAAATTTTTATCAAAAATACCGCTAACAATTTTGTCTCGAATAAGGCTGTCTTTCAAATCACCAAAATTAGAAGTGCTGCTTAGCTTCTTTACTGACATTAGGAATTCATCAAAATTTTCTCCCGGGTTCTGTTTACGATAGAAAAATATGTGTCTATTAACCCTTTCGGGACGGAAGCCGCAGTCAGCGAACCGCCGCCACCAGACGGGGTTCTAGCAGAATGGATTGTCACTTGAGGACGGGCGATTTGAGCTGCTAAGCCTAACTTTGGAAATAAATTCATAAAAAATTAATTTTTTATTCAATTGCTTCAAAATTTGGTACATTATAAGAAAAACTTATTGTCTGCTATAAGGATAAATTTTAAAACTTCGTCATAATATTTTCCGTAAAAATTCTATAAAATTAATTTTAGAATGATGATATTCTTGACTCATCTCAAAAAGTTATGTATGAAAAATATTTTTTAAAAAAATCACAATTTAGTTCACGCAGCATATAGATACAAATAAAATAATACAAATTATTTTATTGATAAAAATTATCTCTGCTGTCGCGTGATGTAGAAGGCATGCATGCTGTAAATTATGTGTCTGATAGTATGTCAGTATCAGAGTCACTATCACTTTCCAGCTCCTTTGAAATATCAAAACTATCATCACTATTTGAGTAAGAAGCATTCACTAATTGGGTGTATTCCTCTCTTTTAAAATTTAGTTTTCTCTTAGCCGTTTTAATAATAAAGCGTTTTGTCAAATGATACAAGAAAATCTTCTCTGAGCGCTAGCCAAATCCGAATAAAAATGAAGATAAGGAAGCAAACAACTGAATATCTATACATCGACAAAAAAAAGAAATAAAAGTATTTGGAATGATCAGAACCATTTGCATGTGTTTATATCAGCTGATCCATTTAAAGCTCCAGCTTGTTTATTTTCATTACTCATTGCCAACGCTACTCTCATAAATCCTTCCCTCCTACCGAACCAAGAAAAAAAGAATAAAAAAATGCTGTGGAAATGAAGGTCAACATTCTCCAGTCTCGACATATTACACCATAACAGTCATAGGGCCCCATCTAGTATCAAAGAGAAATACTAATATATCATTCCATCTGAAATCCCGTATACGGTACGCCCGTCCTCAAGGCTCTATTAGAACAGCGAGACGTATTCGTCACACCCTTTTTTTTTTTTTTTTTTTTTTTTTTTTTTTTTTTTTTTTTTTTTTTTTTTTTTTTTTTTTTTTTTTTTTTTTTTTTTTTTTTTTTTTTTTTTTTTTTTTTTTTTTTTTTTTTTTTTTTTTTTTTTTTTTTTTTTTTTTTTTTTTTTTTTTTTTTTTTTTTTTTTTTTTTTTTTTTTTTTTTTTTTTTTTTTTTTTTTTTTTTTTTTTTTTTTTTTTTTTTTTTTTTTTTTTTTTTTTTTTTTTTTTTTTTTTTTTTTTTTTTTTTTTTTTTTTTTTTTTTTTTTTTTTTTTTTTTTTTTTTTTTTTTTTTTTTTTTTTTTTTTTTTTTTTTTTTTTTTTTTTTTTTTTTTTTTTTTTTTTTTTTTTTTTTTTTTTTTTTTTTTTTTTTTTTTTTTTTTTTTTTTTTTTTTTTTTTTTTTTTTTTTTTTTTTTTTTTTTTTTTTTTTTTTTTCAACGTCCATCTCCACAATTTTGTCCGAGGAAAGAGATGAGGGGAATTCCACAGCTTGTCTCCTATGTTGTTCACACGAAGTAAAAAAAAAAAAATTCCAAGCCCACAACCCGATTAACTTGACATAATTTCCACCAAGTCGAGGAACAAAAATGAATAAATAACTAAATACCCAATGGGGGGGGTGGAACCCCCAAACCCCCCCCCCCCTGGTTACGCCCTTGCTATCGGGTTAAGGTCAGGAGAGTTTGGTGGCCAAGGTATTCGCTTAATGTCTTCACTTTCAAGGAATTCATCAACGAGGTTCGCTCGATGTGGACGGGCATTATCATCCATAAATAAAAAGTCAGTTCCATATGCACCCCTGAAAAGTCTTACATAAGGATCTAAGACCTCATCCCGATATATCTGGCCTGTCACAGATCCGCTGCTGAACACGTGTAGGGGAGTACGTCCATCGATCATTATTCCACCCCATACCATCACACCTCTACTACCGAAACGGTCACGTTCCACAATGTTCGAGGGATCATTTCGTGTTCCTGATTCCCTCCAGATGTAAACACGTTTAGAATCACCAGTTAAACTAAACCGCGACTCATCAGTAAAGAGAACATGGGACCATTGATGTTCAGTCCAGTTTTGATGTTCTTTACACCAATTAAAGCGATCCCTCTTTTTCTGTGAAGACAGTAAAACACATACCCTTGGCTTTCTGACATAAAGGTCTTTTTCATTAAGCCTTCTGTATATTGTTTGCCCTGATGCAACAGTTCCAGTGGCGGCTGCAAGCTCTGAACTTAACTGGCGAGCAGTAGCCTTTCTGTTACGACGGGCAGTTAATGCCAGATGCCGATCTTCAGAAGCAGTTGTCATTCGTTTCCGACCTTGTCCAGGCCTCCTTACAACAGTTCCATCATTTTGAAACCGTTTCCATAGCTTAGAGACTGTCTGTCTTGAAATATTCAGACATGTGGCTGTTTCCGTGATTGACTGCCCTGCTTCTAAACGGCCGATAATTCGCCACTTTACAGATTCTTCCAAATGATACTTCGAAGCCATAACAAACCGCTTTGAGTCCCTACACACTGAAATCAAACGCTATGTTGCAGAAATTCACTCAAATATTCAGTTTGCGCAAAGCGCTTGATTCACCCTTGGATGACGTAACGCCTAGATTTGCATATCACAAGCCGTTTGATTACTTTTGATTGGATAATGCTAATTAGGCTTGGTTTTCACACATTCCCTGCAAATACGGATCGCATTGATTGGATATTTCATTGAATATCATCATTTTTGTGTATGTAAAGATAATTTTGGACATGAGTGTATTAGGAATCGATTTAAGCAATAAAAGAAATTTCGTTTTTTTGAGTCGTCTAAAGCAGGCTCCGGCCTTAAGATCGGAAATGTGCAGCTTTTTATTTTCTGAAAAGGGTTCCTTTTTGCGATTAGAGTTTTTATTAATTGTTGCTTTAATTCTGAGTAATATCATTTCATTTTGCTTCTTTTATTTCTTGTATTTTTTTTTAACGAGTACTAGTTTTTGTGCAATACAGAACATTCGCACAAAATCGGAGTTTCTCGCATTTTCCCGATAGCCTGATCTTTTACTGCAATTAAGTGGCTAGAGAATGTAAAATCATATCGGAATCTAACGGAATTCTTTTCTTTTATTGTTTAATTAAATAATATCGGGAAAAGTCTTGATGTTTTGCTTGGAATGTAAGCCGTGTGACGAAAGCCTACGCTGACATTGCGTCAGCTAAACTGTGACGAAAGGCCACTCGGACATTGCGTCAGCTCCACTGCCGAAGGCCGCTGGCGAAGACGTCGGGGATCTTCTCTCCCCCTTTGATCCAGAGGGTTCTCGTTTTTGGGAGAAAACTCGCGAAGCTGCTGGAAGCGAGAGCCGGCGCGAATAAAAGGAGATGCGTGGAGGCGTACGGAGAGTTTTGCTCTGCAGACTGGTGTTTGTTTTGGAGAGGCTCTTATGCCTCGTATTCTATGATCGGGCGAAGTTTTCCCCGCATCTCTCTCCCACACCAGGAGTTTTGTCCCTAGTAGCAAAATGTCATCGGCCCTTGAAAGGCCATTCATCGAAACCCGATCACCCAATGAGCGGCCGATGATCGGATTCTTCACGAATGGCGATGAATTCTCATCGGGAACTGCTCCGAAATGTCTCATCGGCAATAGTAGAATCCGATGATCGATATCCGATGACTTTTGGTGAGTAATGCGATAGGAAAACGAGCAGTTCAGTTTCATAGCGATGAATTTAGGATAACTTTTAGATGAATATACGATGAGATATGGATATATATACGATGAGGTATGGATTTATATACGATGAGATATGGATTTATATACGATGAGATATGGATATATATACGATGAGATATGGATAGGATATATATACGATGAGATATGGATTTATATACGATGAGACATGGATTTATATACGATGAGGTATGGATATATATAGGATAATATATTTAGAGGTATGCGGCGGGGGGGGGGGGGGAGGTTGACTTGAAATATTGGTTGATCTTCTTGCTTTAATAAAAAAAACTTTTTTTATACAAAAATAAGGAAAAAAGGAAGTTTTTTTTCTTCTGCAGTGTTTTCTTCTGAACCACATAAAATTGTTAATTTTCATGTTCTCAGACATAATTTAGAGAAAAATTTATCCACATAATCGATAATTAAACTTTTTTCCAAATTAACTTTGGAAAAATGACAAAACTATAAAAGATGCTACTATGTACTTCTTACTTTTTATTACAGAGGGATATTTTAAAGAATTTTACAACAAAAACAGGCCATGTTATTGCGAAACACAAAATTATAAAGCAAAATGTTCTCATTTTAAAATTTCTGTATAAATGATAATTTAAATTGGAGAGCACCACCAAGCACTTATGTTTAGTTTGTAAGTGGCCATTAACCTTATTAATGAACTAAAAAAAATCACAAGAATATAACAATTTTAATGAAAAAAAAAAAGATTAATCAATAATACATAAATTAAACTGTGTATGTCAGAAATTTTTTTTTTCTCTGTGAAACAAAAGAATTATAAAACAGAAAAGTACATTTTATTTATTTGTTACAATTATTTATATTTACAACCATTTACAACACATTTGCTCTGGCATTCCTGCCCCCATCTCTGTCTTTAGCATGCATAAGCCATTGCTTAATTACATTATGCACTTCCAGCTCCGTCGCAGCAGAACAAATTGGATTGCTCCTCACTGCGCCTATTAAAATAAAAAGTCCATTGTAAAATTACCAAACATATATTTAAATTTCACAATAGATGCATTGTGCGTAAACTAGAAAAATAGACCTATCTCGGGTTAAAACTGCATTAAAGCTACTTAAAAAATGTTTCTTGAAACAGTATAACATTAAGATCTTTCTAAAATATGTAATAACTTGAGAAATGTAATAACTTAGACAAAAGTTTAACATAAAAAAAATGCAATAAAAATGAGAAAAACCCTAAAACTTCTTGGGACTGAAAATTATGAATAGGTTTTAGCTTGAGACCCAATGCAGGATTTAATTGAAAACGCTTAACAAAATCATAAAAACAATCTAGGGCTAAGACAAGTTAGGTCCTTAGTCTGAAAGTTAAATTTTTCAACGTTCTAGAAAAATTGAAAAAAAAATTTGACATTAGTATATTTATTACCATATTAGCTTTATGCAAAGTTGCAATTTTTTTATTACATTTTATAATTAAAAACTTATGCAGATACAGATAGATTTAGCATAGTTACCAATTTTTATTGAAAACGAGCAGACATTGTGTGAAGGAAAAAATTTGTTTTTTTTAAAAACATTAGCCCATCTTATTGGTGGTAACTTTTGTAATTGTAGAAGGGGGGTGGGGGGTGAGCTTTCAAAAAAAATATATTCAAGATTTCACTGTGTATCTATATACATATAATTACATTGTATATACATACATACAAAAAAAATATATATATATATAAAATCAAGCATTAATCGTATAAAATAATTTTTAAAAATACAAAAAGTAATTTTCCCAAAAAATTTAAACTTTTTGATCAGCGTAAATGTGCTGAACCCCAACTTCACTCCTCCGTACCCTTCCAGTTATATTTCAATGTAAACTGGTCGACACAAGTTTAGTCAGGACCCTTCGGGTTGCGTCTTTCACAGAGTTGCCTCCAATGCAGCTTAGATAATCACACTGAAAAAAGAAAATTTATTCAATAGAATTTTCAAACATTAAAAAATATTCTTTATAACAGTAATTCAGTAGAACAGGGAAAATTTTTTAAAGCTAAAAAGTTTTTTTCTTTTTTCTTTACTGGAAAAATTTGTTTGTTTTCCCAAAAAGTTGCATTCTTACTAAAAACAAAGTGGCCACACTAAGTTTAGATCTCTGACTGGCAGAATGCTAAGAAGAATCCACTCATTACCAAAGGAGAAACTGGTATAAGGAATAAGCCGCATTTTGTTCTCATTTTGATTTCTTTTAACATTTTATTTCTTTTAAGTGCATTTATATGTCCTTGCACTCTACACGGATTCACAATTCAATATTTTAATTTATCTTTTGCATTTTCCCTTTTTTTTATGATATCTTAGTACAACTAAAAAAACCCTTTCTTTATCAATTGTTCATTACTAACCATAAGCTAAAAAAAAAAGTTTTTTTTCTGTGACAGATAATTTTGAATTTTTTCACAGTACCCTAAGTCATATAATTTTTTTTGTTATATATATATATATATACACACATTGATGTATTTAAATACAATTTTATTTTTTTTGTGATTTTGCAGAACACAAATCACAGAAATAAAGTGGTAAGAGCATAGAAGCAAAGATGATAACTCATTATTTAAAATTTATTACTTTTTTGTTTGGTGAAGAACAGAAATTTGACATGGGCTCTATCATGTCTCACTTTGTCACTAGGGCACTACGGATCCCAGTTTGGGAAACTCTGAGCTAATTAATATAAATGTGAAAAGAACTTTACCCCCCCCAAAACCCAAAAAGATTTGTAATGTTGAGTATTTTAAATTATTTTTACCAGGGCTGCAGTAGGTTGGGAAAAAGGGCAGACTGCCCCCCTCCAACATTTAAAAACTGATTCCTTTACAAATATATAAAGTAGGGATGTAACAGATATTCAGCTCATTTCTTAATGACTCTGACTCCACAGCATTGATTTTTTTCTCGAAATTATACCAAATTAGATGAATTGTCCTAAATCAGAGGCTAAAATTCAAATTTTGGAATGGAAGGGAGACCCCCCCTTTCCCCTTAGTTATACATGGAGGAAATTGCAGTTTTTTTGGGAAAGGGGGAATTTTTTTTTAAAAATAATATCGGTATCTAGATATAATTACAAATGAAAAATGTTGAATTTCGAATTTTTACTGAATTTTGTCTAAAAACTTCTGCGGGCAGGAGACTCCTGCCGTCTATTTTCAATGAGGGGATCTGAGAAATTAAGGCGGAAATCCTGCCATCCTATCCTGAATTTCATCCCCCCCTAAAAATATTTCAAATTTTAAAGAAGAATATTCTTCAACAAATTTCTAAAGCTTTTATTTGTAGTTCAAAAAAGTTTAAAGGGTTAAAACTAAAAATTTAAGATTTGAAAACTCCTGCCATAAGTTGGGGAGACAATGTCATTAAAAGACGTTTTTTTTCAGGACTTTGAAAAGTAACTGAAGTGAAATAATAAATTACTAACTGCACCGTAATTTAGCATAAAAATTGGGAGATATTTTATACTAGCCATAATTCTATATCACTCTGTACCTTAGACATAACACTTCAACAGTCTTGAAACACAGCTCTTTAGTTTTCAAATTGTGCCATTTAATTAGCGTTAACGAAACTTTTCCGTTAAACCATCCAATTTAGAATAATATTTCAGTTCGTCACAGCTTAAATTTGATCGCAAGATAAACAACGATTAGGGTAATTTTTAGTACTATAAGATATTTGCATACAAGAAAAATAAAATTTTCAATCATAAATATGAAGAGACTATGTTTTCCCCATTTTGAGTGCTGGGGCAATATTTTCGATTTATTTAAAATTTTTTTCGATTTATTTAAAATGCTATGTAAAGAGCAAAATATTTTTTTTAATTCAGTGATAAAAAATTTAATAAGGTCAATATTATTCAAAGCTACTCAGTTTTTTTTTTTTTTAAATAATTTTAAAGGGTTAATCAAAATTTAAACAAGAAGAAAGCACCCAAAGCGGGAAATGCCAAATTAAATGACGTCCCAATTAAGTGATAAAAGCTTTCTCGACGGTATTGGGGGGGGGGGGGATCATCTTTGTAAACACAACTGAACTTTCAAACGGTTATTGATTCACTTACACTTTCTTAGCAATTGTAAGTGCAAAGTCTGGTTTATGAAGTATTTTTGGGGAAAAGGTGCACTTACGATGTTTTTAAAGGCAAGCTCCTCTTGCAACAAACTTTCCAAGTCTGCAAGATCCCCCGGGGTTTTCGCATGGTAAGTGGGGGCAACTTGAAGGGAGACTTGGCAACAGTGTTTTAACACTCAAAGGAAAATTAATTTTCCTTTATCTCTTTTACATCTTGTTGCAGGGTTTCCAAAACCCTTTCATAACTTTCTTCATAAAAACTGTAAATTAAAAATTTTAATATCTAATTGAAATGTTTTATATATATCAAAAGATAAGTGCTTGTTTTTACATGCACATTGTGTGTTTATACAATTGTTTATCACTAAGTGAGCAGGATTTTAATCGAGAGCTGTTAATCACATTTTACACCTAAAAATGTCCATTTCATGACCGGGGGTTTTCACATTCAATCGACTTATTTTATCTATTTTTGATACTCGTGAATTCTTAACTTTTTTACTTTCAAAATTTTTTGAATTGTAAATTTTTTACTAACAAAGGTTGGTAAAGATTCACAATCCAAAATTACAATTCTGTAATACTGGTTAAGTTATCCCGATTAACTCATTCTTTCATAAAACACTGTAAACTGCTTTATATAAGTAATAATAAAAAAAAGAATAATTAATGTATTTATATAAGTGTATAAATTTAAGTCAAATAACCAATTTCTCAAAAGTTTCCAGCAAAAATCGTTTTTTCAAAAACTTCATTTTGCTGATCATTAATTTTCTCAGGTGTTGTGATACTTTTTAACAATTGAACAAATGTTTTAAGTTATCAATTGATATCTCAGCTTAGGTAATTTAAATAACTTTAAAATTATGTCTAGTAAAATATTTTTGGCAACTAAAGCAAAAAAGCTAGAAGCCAATAACGCCCAACTTTCACAGCCTAATTTCGAACCGTGTCAGTAAAGCCCCTGAGCATAGTTCCACTTAGACAAACACACTTCACACAAAAATGATAGATGCACATACCAAAAATTTAGTTTTCTATATTGGAAAAACTCTTAAAAGAAAACAATTAAATTACGAACTGATGTAAAATTAAAGTTAATAAATTGAACTACTGTTTTTTTGATGACGAATTTCTAAAAGGTTGCAACTTGAATTACGTCTAATTCATAGGAACACAAAACCTTCCTGTTTTGTAACAATGACTCAAATTTTTTCAGGACACTTTTACTCAAATGTACCCTAAAGAGAAGACCCCCCCCCCCCCCCCCATTGACCACTTGTTTTATATCATCAATAACCAACTTACTTTCATTTTGGCTGGGCTCATTTTTCTGCTCCTTCACTGGAGCAGAAATTGGTGTGTAAACAAAGATGGCTGCAATTGATTTACTGATGTGCGACAGGCCTGCTTTTTCAATTTCGGGAAATTGGTCAGGATGCCCCCTCCTCCTCAGAAGAACTAGTAGCAGGTGCCACAATCTTTCTTTTTTTATTGAAAGTTTCCACAACTTCAACCTCTTCTGCCTCTGTGGCCAAGTCAGATGTATACAATGCTTTTTCTTCCATTTTTATCGCTTTAGCATAAGATTCTGCAAGTAAAGAATGCAAAAAACTTAACCTATTTAACAAGGGCTGAATTTTTGAAAGCATGAAATTAACAATTAAGATCATATAGTTGAGAAAAAAAACTTACCAACAGTTTTCATTATTACAATTTCTATCCTCTCCCAGAAAGGTTCAGGGGCTTTGGACTCTCTAATGAAGAGGGCTATTTTTCTGGCATCCTTTTTAGGTGGCCATGCACACAGGAGTCCTTCTACCCATGAGCATGGGACAACAGTCACCGAATTTTCCCTTACAAATTTTACAATATGAAACCTAAAAACAGGGAAAAATTTTTTTTAAACCTCCATATTTATAAACTATTGGACATAGGGGTACCTGGCTATACTCCCAGGCACTGGGTTTTATTAAAAATTGCTCTATTGAACTCAAAATTCACTAAACTTTAAACATACTTTTAAAAAGTCGAAAAAACCCGAAATGGATTGAAGGACAAAGTAAAATTAAAAAACAAGACCTTTGCAAAAAAAAAAAAAAAAATATCGGCAGCTATGTCATTAGTCCAATGCTCTTCAATACACAATTCTCCATAACAGGGGTTTCCAACTTCTAAGAGCTTGAGGGCCACAACTGAAATCAAGAGTGGGCCAAAACAAAAAACTTTTGGATGAGGGAGGAGCATCAGTGCATATATTTTAAAAAAATGTACATGTATATAAAATACTGAATTATTTTAGAAAATACTTTCTCCATAAATGTAACCTTCAAACAAACATTGATGTAATTTTCCAGCAAAAGCGAAAACAAGTGAAAGCACTAAAAACAAAAACTGAGAGATACAATTTATTTGTGAATGAATATTATTTGGAATATGAATTTTCAGAAAACTTAAAAATTTTTTTTGGACATGAATATGAAGTTTAACATTGCAAATATTGCCAAAAGGCTTTGCAGGACGCAGATAAGTCTCGGGGGCCCCCAGTTGGAAACCTCTGCTCTACTATCACATGTCATATCATTTCAAGTTTTTTTTTTTTTTTTTTTTTTGCAGCAACAAAGCTGAAAAAAAAAAAAAAAAAAACTATGCCAGAACAAGCTGAAAGGACTGTCAATCAGATTTAGCAAAAGCTCGAAACAAGTAAAATTCTTATAAGTACAAATCAAATTTTTAAAAATAATTACTAAAGTTATGTACAAAAAAAAAAAAAAAAGAATATTTAAGAAAAAAAAAATAAATAATAAAAACATTTACGCTAAAAATTTTCGTATGAATGAAGAAGGGGCAGAAATACATATGTTTTTTTTATAAGGTAAAAGAATGCCTTTGTACAAAAATTCATCCACAGACCAACAATTTAAGGGAGATAAAGATGAAACATTATAAATTTTAAAATTGGATGACTCGCAAGGTTTACTATAAAAATTATTTTTTTGTACAAATTCCTGACCAAAAAAAAAAAGTTTATTTTCATTAATTATGAAATTTTTAATCAAAATAATTTTGCCATTTTGCAGCATAATGCAATTATTTGCCGAATTGATTTTAAGTTTTATGCTGTTTCCTTCTATTTCTTTATATTGAGGGCCTTTTTAGTTTAGAGTTGGACCATCAAAATGATTGGATGAAGCTACTGGAGAAAATGCTGAACTTCTATTTATTTCTTGCGAAAAAAGGTCCTTTCTTTCAATTAACCTTTTGCAAATTTGCTGTAACGGTTTGTGAGGGGTGCGAAGCAACTTTTTAATTTTACCTAAATAACTTTCAAACGGAAAGGCACTAATGCTATTTAAATTTCCATATTTACGAGCATCATCAGCTAAATGAATAAGTGATTTGCACATTGAAAACGACAAATTCTTCCCCATAAAGAGTTTTTCATTGTTTAACAAAATACTGCAGTAATTCTTCAGCATAATCTAAATAATTAGCAATTAACGTGTTGCTCAGCATTATCCTTATTGCTAAATGCAAACACAAAAAATGATGATATAAATCTGGTGATAAAACATGTTTTAAAACGACAGGTCCTACATAAAGTAGAAAACATCTAAATTCAGTTGCTTTCCAGCAAACATTTCTGTTAAGGGACGGGGCTTTCTTTGAAATTCTATTGGGGAATATTTGGGAAAAATTAATTAAATTTTTTTTTAGTAGGATTTTTGCAGAACTGTTGAGCCTAATAGGGAGAGAGCCTTTATACCATGTGGAAAGTAACTTCCTCACCACACCTAAACAAACCAAATGCATGTAGTCTAAAGGAAACATGGTCACTAATCCAACATTTAATTCAAGTAATGGAGAAGGATTCATGATGTGCTCATCAGAAGGATCAAGTTGAACAAAATTAGAAAAAAACTTCATCCTTTCGTTTTGGTGAATCCAACTCTAGAAATGTCATACGCCCAAGCCATTTTCCCTTCTGCTTGCACCGTTCACAGCCGAAGTACCCATTATGATTTTTGGTGCATTTTAAAAAAGATCTCGCAGGGGCATCACAAATGAATGAATCAATAACAATGTTGTACATTTTCCCTGCAATCACTGGATTTTGCATCAGTTCTTTTAGATCCTGAATAAAGTTCAGTAAATATTGAGAAACACTACTGGGCTTACTGCTCCCAGAAAAGATTCCAATAACAAATGGCTTTGAATTTAAAACATTTGAAATTGAAAACAAAATTGGCCAGACTTGCTGTGTTGAACTTTTATACAAAGGCAATCCATCAATATTAAAGGACAGTTTAATTGTATTTAAATTTAGAAGACTTAATTGTTTCTCCAAACCATAACGAATGCCAAAATGTGCATACTGTCCATCATTTTAAAATTTTTTTTTTCAATATTATCTGGGGTATCTAATAATGTTCTGGCATCTTTAGGTAAATTGTGGTAATTTCTGAGGATTTGAAGCATGTCATTAATGAATATATGGGTAACATTGTGTTTAATAAAGCAAATTCTAAGTTGATGTGCTAAATTGAATTCACTTTGGGAATTTTCAGTTTCTATTTCAATTTTGGTTTCTGTGTATTTATCAAAATCACTGCCAGACATAGAGTTACTTAAAATTAGGTCAGAATTCTCCTCAGAACTGATACTTGACATACTGACATTTTCGTATGTACAATGAAAAGAGGTCTCGTTAATTTTTTCAATTTTACTTTGACCAGATTCATTTCCCATGATCTCTTTCATATGTTCATCCACTGCTTTTTTTAACTTGCGATCCTTTTGCCTTTTGGATAGTTTGCATTTCATCATCATTGGGACCAAGATGATAAAGCAACAACAAAAATTACAGTAATCATAATGATCTTGTGGATTTTATGACTAAATATCAATATTTTATCTATGTACTACAATTTCAAAACTTTAAGCAAGCAAAAATACTCACTTTGGCATGATGAATTTTACTTTTCAATCTAAAATAAAATTCCAAGAAAAAACTATTAGACAAAAAGCAACATCAACATTTTTCATATTCTTTAACTATATTAACATAAAATTAAAATTTCAATATTTTAAAGATAAAATAATGATTGATTTTTCTGAATTAAAATACTACTTTTTAAGAGAGCAAGTGAATAGTCACTGGGCTTATATTAACCTAGCCTAAATTTAGAAGTATGGCCATGTATGGTGTTTAAACGTTTATAGCTTCTTAAAGCACTACAAGGAAGAGTACATACATTTTCTGCTTTTTTTAAAAATTAAGAATTTATTTTTAAAGGGGGGGGAGGGGGTGAAGGGGGTAATGAGGAATTTTTAGAGGTTAAAAGTATACATGAACACACACGTATGCAAATATATATATATACACAAACAGGGGCGGATCCAGGAATAATTTTTGGAGGCAAAGGTAAAGAGTGGTTCTGCCTCGCAAATATTTTCATAATGAAGTTTCCATCAGATATTTAATGTTTCTTCTTGCTTAAGCCAATTGATTCACAATAAAATTTCAAAAAATGAATTAAAATTGTTTATTGGAACAATTTTTTCTTATTCCTTTTGGAAGGCCATCCCCCGGGACATAACTAAGTCATTTTCCAACAGGGGCAAGACCAGACTTTAGCGCCTTCCCCCTCCCGACATACGCACAAAAAGAGCTCACACATACACGCATTTAGTCAATTTAGCGCCTCTATAATCTGGCGCCCGGGCACAGGCCCCGTTTCTCCCCCCCCCCCCCCCCCCCCCTCCTTGTTACGTCCCTGCCCATCCCCCCAGATATTAGATAAATAGATGTATGTGTGTAGAACTTTAGAAAGGTATTTTATTCAAAGTTTTCTTTTACATGAGTTGGGGTGGGGATTGCACGAAATATCCGAAAATTACTAAAAAATTAAATTAATTAGCATGTTTTGAAATATATGTTTTTAAACTTTATAGAACATAACTATTTTGGCTTTTTAGAAATATGTATAGAATTTACTGCTCTCAAACAACAGAGTCGGCTATCCGGTCAGATGTATAAGCGTAAAAATCATAGCGTCATTGAAACTTGAGGCGCTGGGGGGGGGGAGGATTTCGCTACTGAATCTGCTGAGGGGGGGGGGGGGATACCCGATGTCATAGACATTTGATAGACAAGTAAACGCAATCAATAAAGTACAAAAATTAAACTTGAAGCGGGGGGGGGGGATTGCGCTACTGAATTTGGGGGGGGGGGGGGGTACAAGATGTCATAGACATTTGATAGACAAGTAAACGCAATCAATAAACAAGTAGACAAGTAAAAAGTAAACACAAAAAATTAATTAAATTCATTTAACTAAGAAATGTAATGACAGCATCAAATAGAAAGCTAAAGTACCAGAAAAGGGAAATCTAAAATCATCAGAGTATTAAAAAAAAGAAACAACGATTTCAATGTTAATTTAAAGATTTAACATGAAAATCTAGCAGAATAATAATTTAGTATTTGAGTTCATGAATAAATAGTTAAAAAATTGAAAATACACTGGTTAACCCTAAAACTAGAGCATGGCCAGCATTGAAAAAGTGCAATTTTTCTTAAAATATTAAAAAATAAATGCTTAAATTAAATCCTTATCAGTTAAATATCCCAAAATTATTTAACCCTCAATAACAAATAAGAAAATGTACACAGAGCAAAAAAATTAAATCCGATTGACGAACTCAATCGCGCTTCAGTGCTCCCTTGTCCCTGCTACGGATTAACACAGAGTGGGGTCCGCGATTCCTTTTCCGGTCTTTTGTTGTAGGGTTGGTGCGGTGTTAAGATTGGCATGGAGTTGCAACAATAGCATACTTATCACCGAACTTGGTGTCAGAAGGTACTCTCGAAAAAAGTTAAAATCACCACTTAAATTGGATTACCCATAAATTTGGTGACCGCGCCAATGTCTGCAAAATCGGAATAACCCATAAAAAGGTTGAAATGCAAAAAAAAAAGCAATTTATTAAATTTAAAAACATGTAATAAAGCAAACGTAAGAATTAAATACTTACCGCCTTGAAAATGATTGGCGACGGAGAAAAGCTTCAGGCGTAGGAGAGAGGAAATCCGAACAAAGACATCTTTCAGCTCTCGAATGTTGACCAATCAGATTCGACTTCTAAGAAATAACGCAATTTCACGTTTAGCCGATATCGGTAGGATGTATATTTCCGATGAGTTTACGATAAGCGGTTTTTCATCGGGAAAAGTGATTGTAACGATATATTTCCCCGATGAAATTTAGCTGATCGGGAACCGGTTCTCGGATGTTGCTTCTGCCGATATGGTAGCGCGATTCTGGATGAATATACGATGAATTCGATGAAAGGCCAAGCAAAATACGACGAGTCGATGCTACTAGGGGTGATTTTTTATGGTCAACTTCTGTAAATACAAATTTCTTTTTTTTAAATATTTTAGTCAAGGAAATAAAAGTCCTATTTACGCTACCCGTTTGTTTTTTTCTACCCCGGGACGCCACAGACTTTATTTGGTGGCAGCCCAACGGATTAGTAACCCTGAAAATTTCTTCCAAAGAAATAAGTTCACTCCAGATAGAGTGCTGTGAATAAGTACATATTAGGGAATTTTTTGTTTGACAAAAGGAGCGCATCCGCCTTTTGAAATAGTATTCCTGAAGAAAGGATTAGAAGGCGAATCATCGCGGATTTGGATATTTTAATGAGGCTGTGGTGTTCGAGTCTGTATTAGCTGAGCCTGTTCATCGTCTGTGATAGCTGTGCCTGCCTCATCGTCTGTGTTAGCTGAGCCTGCTCATCGTTTGTGATAGCTGTGCCTGCCTCATCGTCTGTGTTAGCTGAGCCTGCTCATCGTTTGTGATAGCTGTGCCTGCCTCATCGTCTGTGTTAGCTGAGCCTGCTCATCGTCTGTGATAGCTGTGCCTGCCTCATCATCTGTGATAGCTGTGCCTGCCTCATCATCTGTGTTAGCTGAGCCTGCTCATCGTCTGATAGCTGTGCCTGCCTCATCGAATGAATTTTCCTGGTTTTATCGCTGTTAACGGCGTATGATACTTTCGATGGACGATACTCCTGTACTGTGAATCATTAGAATAATCACCGGGCTACCGTTTTTTCCCCAGTGTTTCGAGGTGAGTGCCTTTTTCTAGGCATATTAATAAGGCAATTTAAATTTGAATTTAAATATTATTTTGCAACTCATGTATAATTAAAAATACTGCTAAAATTTTAAATTTTCTTGTATTTGGAATTAAGTGTAAAGGAGGGCGTGAAAGAAAATTGAAGTTAAAAGCTGAATTTGATATTATACTTATTAGCTTGGATGAGTAAAATAAAATATATGTTAGCTATTAAAATTTCGCTTTGTGAACGATAAAAGAATTCGTTTACATTTGACTAAAAATTAAAATATTAACTGCACATAAATTCTTAAAATATAGTGTTTACATATGAATAATTTTGGGTTTATGTGTTTGATAGTTGCTCTGTCATAGTAACTAGTTGCATTTTATGTTTATTATGTTTTCAAGTGAAATTATGGCATAGTGTTGATGGTACGTGTAGATATTTGCTTAACTAATAAAAGGCTCATTAAAGCTTAAGAATTCTTTAAAATTAAAATGGCATATTTAACTAGAGTAAGAAAGGATGTTCTTCGCACTCTTGCTGATGAAATGGGGATTAATGCAACTCCAGATATGAGGGTACTTGACTTGAAAAATGCTGTTACTAGCAGTCCACATATGAAGAGGAATCGGTTTAAAAACCTCTTAGAGGCTATAAATGAGGAAAAAGAAATGGAAGAAACGCGTAGGAGGGAAGAAATGGAAGAAACTCGTAAAAGGGGAAAAAATGGAGCTCAAAAGAATGAGACTAGAGATTCGGGGAAGGGTAACTCCGTCTTCTGAGTCTAGTAGAGTTAAAATAGATATAACGAAATTACTTCCCAAATTTGATGTAAATAATTGTGATTTTGGGTCTTTATCTCACCTTGTTTGAAAGACAAGTAAGAAGAGCTGGTATTGAAAAAGAAGACTGGGTTTCCCATCTAATGTCTCTGTTTCCCATTGACATCATACAAATGGTTGCAAGAGAGAACGAGGAAGACGCGAACGATTTTTACCACATTCGGTCGCTTTTATTAAAAAGATTTAAATTAAGTCCAGAAAAATTTCGTGTCAAATTTACGCAGTACCAACGTCGTCCAGGTATGACTTGGAAGGAATACATAAATGAATTAAGTAGTTATTTTGATGAATGGATAAGAGGGTTGGAAATAGACAATTTTGAGAAGCTTAGAGAGTTAATGATAGTAGACCAAGTAAAAAAGAAAGCGAAATCGGAAATTAGGGAACACTTTATCGATAGCTAGGGCAAAATTGTCATTTTAAAATGATACGGAGAGAAATTAGACAATTATGAGAATGTGCGAGGGGAGAAAAAAAATTTTCGTTGATAAGGAAAAGAGGGATAATGTATTACCTTTTTCACCTAAACGGGCCCAAAAAAATATTTGAGGCCAAACAGCCCAAAACAAAATATGCCTTGTGCAGATGAAAATAACCAAATTTTTTGAAAAGCGTAAACCTCTTAGGTGTTTTTCATGTGATTCTCCCCACCACTTAAGACCTCAGTGTCCCCAATTGAAAAGATCTCCTGATCAAGTAAATCAGTTTGCAGAAGACGCCAAGACTTTATTAGCGCCTTTTACATCCTTAGGGGAAGTTAATGGTCATAAATTAAGCTTTTTGAGAGATACGGGGGCGACTTTAGACTTAATAAATAGTAAATATGAAAAAGAAAACCCAATTTACGGGAGAGACCGTTTGGGTTAAGCATCCACTGTCAGATGAATCGGTTTGTCTTCCCTTGGTATATGTTCATTTGAAATGTACACTAGGAGAAGTAAACACCAAGGCAGCAGTAATCAGGAGGGACTCTGACAGTGATAGGTATTTACTGGGGAATAAAACTGCGGGACTTTTAGAGGAAAAAATGCCCAAAACTGAATTTATCAGTAATGTTCAAACTAGATCGCAAGAAAAAGCGGCATCAGCTAGAAATAAGTCCCCAGAAAATAAGGTTCAATCCGACTGTAGGGTAACTGAAAGTGGTTCTGAAACCAATGTTGAATAGCGTCCTGTCGATCAAGAAGCAAGCGAGTTAAAGCTCCTCGATATAACAAAAAATTTATTCTCCAAGAAGCAAAAGCAATGTGAGGATTTAAAGGATTTATTTGAAAAGGCTAATAGGGGGGCGATTAGTGAGTCTAAGGAAAATTATGAAATATTTAACGGGCTTTTAATGAAATGTCGGAAAAATCGTCTAGGAAATGAAACTAGAGTGATAGTAATTCCTAAAGAGTTAAGGAAATATAGGATATGGCGTTATGTCATGAAGGAACGTCAGCTCATTTAGGAGTAACAAAAACAAAGGACAAGCTTTTAGCATATTTTTTTTGGCCGAAGTGCTTCGGAGAAATCGAACAGTATGTTAAAAGTTGCGATGTTTGCCAGCGAATAGGAAATTCTCAAGAAAAAAAGAAGGCTCCCTTAAAATTAGTGCTGATTATTTCCGAAATCTTTTCAAAAATTAATATTGATATTTCTGGGCCCCTTCCAGTCACCGAAAATGGAAATAAATATATCTTAACTGCTATGTGTTTAGCTTCAAAATACCCCGATGCAATACCTCTTAAGGGCATGAGCTCTAAGTCCGTCACAAATGCTTTGTTGTGCATTTTTAGCAGAATAGGTTTTCCCAAGGAGATTCAGTGCGATCAGGGTACTTCGTTTATGAGTGTTTTGACGACTGAATTCTTCGAGAAATTTGGAATTAAGGTATGCCGGAGCTCCGTGTATCATCCACAGTCAAACCCAATAGAAAGATTCCATAGAACCATCAAAAGACTTTTAAAAACATTGTGTCTAGAGACTAAGGAAGACTGGGATAAACATTTACCCTCAGCAGTGTTAGCTCTTAGGGCTGTTACGCACGAGAGTACGGGATTCAGCCCCGGGTGAATTAGTGCATGGGAAAAATTTAAGAACCCCCGAAACCCTAATGTATGAGAATTGGGTACACCCTCATGAGGAATTAAGCCCTGTAACCGAGTATGTTTTAAAATTGATCAACCGTTTTAAGCGATGTCAGGAATTAGCAGTTAAAAGAATGGAGGAAAGCCAAATTAAAAGTAAAAATTGGTATGACAAAAATGCCCTAAAACGGGAATTTATTAAGGGAGATCAAGTTTTAATTTTTGTTACTTCAAGACCTAACAAATTTTCACCTCAGTGGATAGGTCCAGGAACTGTGGAGAGTAAATTATCTGAAACTAATTATATTATAAGTATACCGGGCAGAAGAAACGAATCCCAAGTTTATCACGTAAACATGCTAAAGCCATATAACAAAAGGAACGAGTTTATAAACTTTTTATACAATGAGAGTGATGTGTTAGAGGATGGGGACAACGAGGTAAATATTCCGCATATAACCTCAGATCCAAACGTATATAGTTTCGCGGATGTTATAGAAAATAGTCAATTGCATAACAAGCTAACTTTTGATCAAAATTTATGAACTCAGAAAAATTTTAAATAAATACTCGCGCACTTTCTCAATAAATCCTGGGTTGACGAATTTAGCCGAGCATGATATACATTTGCAAAAAAAAGAACCCATCAGAGCTAAACCTTACAGAACCTCTCCTAGACAGACAGAAATTTTAAAAAGCGAGATACAAAAAATGCTAGATTTAGGGGTAATAGAAATTGGGGAGAGTGACTATACGTCACCCATTTTACTTGTAGAAGCTAGTCATAAGGAGCCGAGACCCTGTGTAGATTACAGGAAACTAAACGAAATTACTCGAAGTGAGTATTTTCCCTTGCCAAATATTGAAGAACGTGTGGAGCAAGTGGCGGCTGCAAAGGTAATCTCCGTGCTAGATCTCTCGAAGGGATATTGGCAAATTCCGTTGAGTGAAAATGCTAAGAGGTTAGCCGCGTTTGTAACTCCTTTCGGCACCTATAGGCCGCTAAGAATGCCGTTCGGATTAAAAAATGCACCATTCTTTTTTTTGCAAGATGATGTCACAGCTGCTGAAAGGATGTGAAGAATTTGCTGTACCATATCTTGACGATGTTGCTATTTTCTCTAGTTCTTGGGAACAACACTTAAAACATTTAAATTGTATTTTAAAACGAATTTCTGATGCTAAGCTTACTATCAAGCCCTCCAAATGTATGTTTGCGCAAGATACTGTTAATTATTTGGGACATGTTGTAGGACAGGGCCTAAGACGCCCTGCTGAAATTAAAGTTGAGGCTATAAGAAATTTTCCAACGCCAAAAACGAAAACAGATATAAGAGCATTCCTTGGTCTGACAGGATATTATAGCAGGTATATTTCTATGTACTCTGTAATAGCTGCGCCTCTAACAGACGCACTAAAGGGAAGGGGGAAGAAGCAGACTGTAAATTGAACTCCCGAATGTAATGAGAGTTTCTTGACTCTAAAGGAAAAGCTATCAAATCAACCAGTGCTTCGAGCTCCAGACTTCTCAAAACAATTTATAGTGCAAACTGATGCGTCAGATATAGGAATGGGGGTTGTTCTCGCGCAAAGAAGATGAGAGTGGAAATGAACATCCTGTCATATATCTGAGTAAAAAAATTTTTTCAAGCAGAAAGTAACTATAGCACAACTGAAAAGGAGTGCTTAGCAATTGTTTTTGCTGTGAAAAGACTGCATTTCTATCTCGATAATAATGATTTTCTCGTGGTCACAGATCATAATCCTCTTGTATGGTTACGTAGAAACTGTAGTACAAACCAGCGGCTAATGCGCTGGGCACTATCTCTACAATCCTATAATTTTACTGTAAAACACAGATCGGGAAAATCAAACAAAAATGCAGATGCTTTAAGCAGGTATATTTCATAGCTTAATTTACTATTAAGTAAGTAAAAATTTGCATTGCCTTTTACTTTTAAAATTTTGCATATATCAGTACTTCATCAGAAAATTGTGTGTATTTTAGAGAGTTTATTTATTGATAGCTTTCTTGATTTAACTCAATTTTTAAAATTATACTCATTAAATTGTTTTAAATACTTAAAAGAATTTTTATGTGTAATTTTATAATTAATAGAGTGCATGCCATTAATATGCAAAATGTGGTATATAATGAAATTGCCTCATTGGTTGTCTGATTTTGGCACTTGTGTGAACTTTTACATAGTGTAATAGCAAACTTTTGTATGAACTATTAGTGAGCTTGTTCTGAGCTATTATATGAAATATTGGAAGCACTGCTTACGAATTTTCTCTCAAGTTTCGTGAAAATTCGCATTTAAGGGGAGAGGAAGCTGTGACGAAAGCCTGCGCTGACATTGCGTCAGCTAAACTGTGACGAAAGGCCACTCGGACATTGCGTCAGCTCCCCTGCCGAAGGCCGCTGGCGAAGACGTCGGGGATCTTCTCCTCCCCCTTTGATCCAGAGCTTAGACCATAAACTAGATAGACAAGGTCTGGGGGCGTGGTCGGTAAGCAGGAGTCTTTCCCCGGAAAACAGGTGACGGAGTCCTTCGGTGAGAGAGGGCTTCGTCGTGCCATGTTAATTCTCGTAGAGATTTGAAGAGTGATTTATTTTAAATTTTTTATTGTATGACAGACACATTTTAGCACAATTATTTTCTATCATTTTTTTTTTTTTTTTTTTTTTTTTTTTTTTTTTTTTTTTTTTTTTTTTTTTTTTTTTTTTTTTTTTTTTTTTTTTTTTTTTTTTTTTTTTTTTTTTTTTTTTTTTTTTTTTTTTTTTTTTTTTTTTTTTTTTTTTTTTTTTTTTTTTTTTTTTTTTTTTTTTTTTTTTTTTTTTTTTTTTTTTTTTTTTTTTTTTTTTTTTTTTTTTTTTTTTTTTTTTTTTTTTTTTTTTTTTTTTTTTTTTTTTTTTTTTTTTTTTTTTTTTTTTTTTTTTTTTTTTTTTTTTTTTTTTTTTTTTTTTTTTTTTTTTTTTTTTTTTTTTTTTTTTTTTTTTTTTTTTTTTTTTTTTTTTTTTTTTTTTTTTTTTTTTTTTTTTTTTTTTTTTTTTTTTTTTTTTTTTTTTTTTTTTTTTTTTTTTTTTTTTTTTTTTTTTTTTTTTTTTTTTTTTTTAATCTTTTTTAAACTTGTTTTATGGCCGGAGTATAACATACAGCAAACGTATGGCATATACTAACAACGATCGGTACAAGGCAACGGCATACTCCTAATGGGTTATTTTTAGCAACCAACTACACAATCTTTGATCTGATCCAATCCTTATGCTATACTGATTTGCAATATTATCAATATATATTATCTATTCCAAATTTTTTATTCATTTTTATAAGTCATAACAGGGATTACTGAATTTACAGCTGAATCATCTATCTATCCAATGCGTATTATAGACGCGACAGAACCTTCCTTTTGTCCCTGACCATTAATGGCTAATGCCAAATAAATTGAGGCCGTTGTGCTAGATCTTTATTATAATATTTTTAGGGTTGATTAGACTAATTTTTGGTATTAAAGTGGTATGGGTCTTATTATTGTAGGGTCGAGCAATGGCGCGGTAGTATTGCCTCCGTTTCCATCGCCCGCCGCATCGAACGTAACGTAGAGATTTCCCCTATTACGCTCTCCTAATAGCTTCTTATCATCGCCTATGGCCTATCAGATGTGATTGCTTTCAAAGGGTTATAATAGCGAATTTGATAATCGTTGTATAACTTCATCTTTTCGTATATATCCCTGTTACTCCACCTTCCCCATCCGAAGCCTCGTTTTTGACGGGCCCGCATTAAATGACGCCTCACTTTCTTTTCTACCCAGCTCTTGATATAACCAAAACATCGACCTGAATTACCTATCCTAAAGTAATTAGTCCAACCTCTTAATATTGGGTTGACGCGCTCTATAACCCTACCAACTGGTCTTGATATATAGTTTCGGAATAGCACTTTTAGTTTCGATAACAACTTCGATCGAGCTTTCATGCTAGGCGTTTTCAAGATGCCAATTTTACCCCGTATTGTCCGAGTTCGTCTAAAGTCAAAACCCAGAAAACTGAAAGTCCCTCCTTGCTTTAGATCGACCGTCTTGGTCTTTTCTTCGTTTAGAGAAACTTTGATTTTCGACAGTTCTTGTCTTAGCCTTATATGAATTGCACGTTCTAACCACTGCCACCTACTGTGGTCGTTTATTAGTATGATCAGGTCATCTGACCATCTGACATATTCCATACGAAAATTGCCATCTTCTAGTTGACTCACTGTTTTAGCCCTTTCTAACATTTTATCCACTTCATTTAGGTAAATATTGCTTAAAAGGGGTGACAATGGTCCGCCTTGAGCTAAGCCTTTCTTGCCACCTGATTTGACCATGAGCTTTAATAGCCTCATTACATCTCGGTCTTCTATACGTGTGGCTACCTTACGGAATAGTTCTGCATGACCTATATTGTCAAAGTATGAACTCAAGTCTACATCTATTACTTTTGTCTTTGATGTAAGTGTTGATATCGCCACTTTTTCTATGGCTTCTGCTCCCTTCCTTTTAGGACGATAGCCATAGGAGCCAGGTTGAAAGTCTGCTTCAAATATGGGCTCCAAGATAAGTTTAACAGCTCCTTCCACCACTCTATCTTTAATAGTGGGTATCGAGAGTTTTCTAACTTTATGTTCATTATCCTTGGGAATCAATGTAATTCTTTTCTTTGAAGGATAATAGGTTCTTGTTTGTAGTGCTGATTGTATGCTTACTAAAAATTCATCCAAGCCAGAAGCCTCTATCATCTCAAAGGTTATCCCGTCTATGCCAGGTGCTCCGTTATTCTGCTTGGCTTGTTTATAGGCTACACGTAACGTTTCTAGTTTACATATATGCACATACATCCCCCAAAATCGCCATGACTTTTCAGCTTTAGCTTTGATATATATTTTCCGCCTCAGTTCCTGTAATGTTATTGGTATTTTTGTCATGGTACCTTTACTTCACTTGTTGTTGGAAAAGTGTTATTAGCAGGGTGCCTTCACTCCACAACTATTACGTTGCTTCATCGCTACTATTCACCCATCCGAGATCCTTTCATCTTTCAACTCACTTCCTGGGGTTGCCAGTTATAGAGTTTACCATGCTCCAGGAGTTTTCTTCCTGGGATGAGGAGGACTTCTCCAGTCACTTAGTACGACCTTATGATCATGCTGCCACTATCACTCCGCCGAAGTGTTGAACCGTATCAGTTAGTCTGCAATTCAACATGATGCCTTCGCTAATCAACAAATAGCTCGACCTTCGAGTTTATGATTTTCGAAGCTACCTATGTGTTCGCTTGCGCTGCGGCCTGATCATTCGCACTTATCCTTCTGATAAGCTTGTCGATAGGTTTCGGTATTGCGATTTCTCGCAATACCGCTATCCGAGCTATAGGCTTCTAACTTTTAGCCTAGTAGGACTCACACCTACTGGTACATAATAGTCTCTCTGGACACACTATTGATTTTCATGTACTTTTATTCCATTTTAGACAGAGGATCCCCCTAAAGACCTCTTAATATGATATTTGGCGACCTGTATAAGTTATAGGCTATTGCTTCCATAACGTGTTGCGTATGCGTTTTAGCAAGTCCTATGTAGCGAGCTCCTGAGCTTGGGAACCAACTTTTAATACTTCCAAATACCCGTTCTACTTTGTAACGTGTCTTAGCTACTATTTTATTAAACTGTTTAGCTCTATTGGACAGGGGGTGATGGGTAGTATGCCTTTTCTGAACAGCTGATTTTAAGGCTTTATTCTTTAATAAGGTTTCATTAGGTGCTCGGCTATAGCCCTTATCTGCATATAGCCTACTACCTGCTTTTAGCTCTACTTTATCCAACAAGACCTGTAAATGTCCACTATCATGACTAGATGCTTTTGTAGTACTGACTGCTAGGATTAAACTTTTTGACTTTCCACAATGAGGTGCCGCTTATAGCCATAGTAAAGATTATGACCTTTTTTAGTGCAACTGGCTTCTGGGTCTACACCTTTTTGATAGCTTTCAGCTACAGTCATAGTGCCATCTTCATGTAGATCATAACTTTTCTTACCTTTAGGGCGCCTAGGGGTAGGAGTGATAGAAGCGTCAACAACTGCTGAACCGTGTTGAACCAATACACCGTGATTAGATAGCTGATCATTAATCATTTTCAATAACCTTTCTAGGGCCTGCTGCTCCGTAAGGGAAGTTCTAAATCTACTTAATACACTAAGATCTGGAACAGAACTATCCATGGAAATACCACAAAATCTGCTGAAAGTGATACGATCATTTACTTCTTCCTCTACTTGATCTAGAGTAAAGAAATGGTTGTACGACTTAAAATTAAGCACATCTGATGCTATTGATTGCTGGCAATACTGCAACTGATTAACTTTATTCTTCATTGTTTTCCCATTTCCTTCTCATCCCACCGTACGTTCAGTTTTCCCGAATACGGCGGCCCGACAGTCTTCTTCCTAAACCTTGCGCAACTTTCTCAGGATACCTGATCATTCCACTACCAATGTAAAACATACCCATTGTGTAGAGTTTGCTATTGGGATAGTTTTGCCACCCAAAACCTCGGCCTTTGCTTTTATAGGTCAAGTATCTGCGAAATCGGTTATTAATAAAGCACTGCAATCTGCGAAAAGCTTCACTGGCATTCGTGTGTTTAAAATAGTTAACCCATCCTAAAACTACTGGTTTGATTTGCTCGATGAATGCTTGAGGCTTAATTGGTGCTCTCCTACAAGTTAGATATTTTAGCCTGCTACGAATGTTTTGCTGGGATCGTTTTGAGGGAAATACATAGATGCTATTTCTTCCACTTGTTGGACTCTTCCTTTTAACAAAGTTAAAACCTATAAAGTTAAACCCTTCTGTTAGTTTGGTTATATGTGTCTTTTGGTGGTGAATAGTGAGCGATAGCCTTTTGGCCAATTCTTTGAATCTTTCCAGGGCTAAGTTGGCATTCTTACGACATACTAAAATTAGGAGAGTAGACCGGCGGAACTTCCCCACCAGTCTCTCGCAGAACTGTACGGAAACCTCTCGACTTATACAGCTCCCATTATTTAGCTTTTTGATCCTAACCCAAGTGTCCAATGATAGAAAATACTTGAAGACCTCTTTCTCACTTTGCCTAGAAATTTTCTTGCTAGCCTTCCGTGATTATGAAGTTTCTTATATTTTGCTCTGACCCATCTTGTGAGGTATCTTTCTATATTCCTTAGAGATGGATACATCTCTGATTTATAAAACCTGCCATAGTACTGAAACCAGCCTCTGACTATTGGATCTATTTTCTTAGATATTTCCTCTAATGTTGTCCACGTAATCCGATGTATTTTCCATGACCTTATGGTTTTCTTGATCTTATTTTTGGCTTTGTTACTAATGGCTGGTAGAAATGAGACGAAATACTTCCCCATTTTATTCTTTGCTCCTCTAGCTCTAAAAGTATAACCTAGAAAATCAAAGCTCTGTCTAGGAAATTCCTCTCTTCTATCGTCATCCTTACAATAGATAATCTGAGTCTTTTCAGGATGCAACTGTAATTTGAACTTAGCCAACCTTTTTCCGATCATTACTTCCATAAATTCTGCCTGCCTCTTAGTCCTACAATGCACTATCGCATCATCAACATATCTTTCAAATGGTATGGTTGGGTATTTTTCTTTCATCCACTCATCAAATATTTGATGCATAAATATGTTTGAAATCATAGGACTTATAGAACTTCCTTGTGGAATTCCCTTATTCCTTACTACCTTGTTACCATCTCCTTGTTGAATAGGGGCTTGCATCCACCTTTCAATGTACAGTATGACCCATTTACAGTTTGTATGTTGTTTGATACCCTGCAGTACTAATTCGTGGTCCAGATTGTCAAAAAAACCAGATATATCCAGATCTATTGTCCAATCATTCAACCAACATCTCTTCCGTGCTGTATATACCGCATCCAATGCAGACTTGTTTGGTCTATAACCATAGCTATCCTCTTGAAATTTCGGCTCTACTAACGGTTCAAGATAGATAGTAGCAGCTGTTTGCGCTATCCTGTCCGATACTGAAGGTACACATAAGATTCTTGTACCGCCTCTATCTTTTGGTATGGAAACAGCTTTTACTGGATCTGAAAAATAACTTCCGGATGACATGCGATTCCATAGTTTGTATAGATTATCTTTTAGATTCTCTGCAAACTTTGTTATCGATACATCATCTACACCTGCTGCACCTTTATTCTTGGATACTTTTTTATAAGCTTGCCAAATCAACTGCTTTGGTATATCAAAAGGCTTTGTTTCATTCATTAATTCCTCCTTTTTTTTTAGTTGATTAATAAGTAAAACTAAATAACGCAACCCCTTCGCTCCATTTCCATTACAGAAAATTCATCACTACTACAGGTTGCTCCGCCCCTGTTTTTCGCATCGGTACTCTCATCCTTAGAGATCTGCCCTTTGGATTTCTCCCTTATCATCGAAACGACAGGTTCCCGTAGTTCCATGCAATAGCCTAAAATAGATTTACGCCACTTTTATGCCGGAAGCCACCTACCCAATAAACAAGCTCCCGGTAGATTTATCCCAGGTTAACGATTACCCCCTGGTTTTGACTTCGTCTATACGCTTTCGACACTTCATCAATGGTTCACTTGCGTTCGTCTCTCTATTTCTTACATGACACATAATTGTGCCTTTTCCATAACGCTCACTACCTTGACTCTTTACCAAAGCAGCTTATGGTTGTTTAAAACCTGCTCTTGTAAACCGGCTTTGAGGGGCCTCCCCTCATCTATTGCACAGCTTCAACTCTTATATGTGTTTCTACGGCGCACCATCATCACAGTATCTTACCATTTGGGTGTCCCATTCATTATGTTGCTGGCGCCAGTATTTATCTAGACTATGTAAGTATATATTGGCAAGTAACGGTGATATAACTGATCCTTGTGGAGTACCTGTATCAGATAAAGAAGCTTTGTCTTGTTTGAATAGAGAATGAATGAGCCATCCTTTAATGATGATTATAATCCACTTATCTCTAATTCTACGATTTATTAACTTCAATAGAATTTCGTGATTGATAGTGTCAAAATAAGAAGATAATATCAGCATCTATTACTGTGCTATATCCATAGGTAACCCACTTCCTTACTGCCTTTATGGCATCTTGGCAATTGCGTCTTGGCCTAAATCCATAAGATCCTTCTAAAAAATTAGCTTCGAATATTGGTTCTATTATCAACTTGACCGCTCCCTGTATTATTCTATCTTTTACAATAGGTATCCCAAGTAGTCTAAGCTTACCATTACTCTTTCGGATATATACTCGTTTCACTGAACTGGGTTTATATTGCTTACCAAGAACTTCTTGTTGAAGTTCTTGTAAGAATTTTATTACACCATATTCCTTGATTGCAAGTATGGTTCTTCCATCTACGCCAGGGGCACCTTTATTCTTTTGTACCCGAAGCCATGAAACCCATAATACTTCTAATTGACAGACCTTATCATATAGAATCCCAAATGTTCTCTGTTGATCCTTCTTAGCTGCTTGATGTAACTTATTTTGTAGTACCCGAACTTTTTCTAGGGCGCTTTGAGCAAAGGTTTTACCCTCTGCAGGCACCAATTCCTCCATACTTATAAGTTTTGATCAAAGTAGGGGTCCTGCCTTCCTGTAAGGTTATGTTGTCCTTACTATCATCAGTACTATAGCCCCCTCCGACTTCCTTAGATGCAGTACTTAGAACTTCGGCTTTTGACTTTATATCCAGTACATTACAGTTATTACTAACCATGCGCATCTAAGGATCTCCCAAGTTACTCTACAAACATTCTCAATATGTCGCCGTTTAGACGCCGAGAAGTAGACTAGTGGTATCACCTTTATTTCCACTAGCCTTGCTGCCTTTACCTGTACATCAGAGGCGATCACCACTTCTTTCTTCTAGCTCTCCCACTAATACCTGCTAGATATGCAATTACGACGCTACTAATTACGTTCATTTTCATTACGACCTATTGATTCGCCCGCTGGCCCTAAGTGGGTATTGGCCATGCATTGTCAGACACGCTTCATACCAGCCGCTTACGCAGCTAGCATCTGTCTCAGGCTATCCAACTTAAAGGTTTTATTGGTAAGAGCTCCTTTCATCTCCTTTGTTTGTACCATACTTGGCACGCGATGTACTATGCAGAGTTGGTGTGCTGTTTTCGGATAAACTGCACCAATAGCATCAGACATACCTGGCAAATTATCAGTGCAAGCAATTAATATATCTTTAAGGCCTCTATTTTTTAACTCTGTTAAATGGCCAAGCCAAAACTTAGAACCCTCATTTTCACTGATCCATAGACCTAAAATATCTTTTTTTCCAGATAAGTCTATGCCTAAAGCAATATATACCGATTTATTGATAATGCGCTTATCTTGCCTGACTTTTACCACAAGGCAATCAAAATACACTATAGCATATACTGATTCAAAAGGACGGTTTTGCTATAAAAGAACTTCATCCATCACATTATCAGTAATTTTACTTATCAGACTTTCACTTATAGTGGCACCATAGAGTTCTTCTAATTGTATCTTAATGTCAGATAAGCTCATCCCTTTGGCATATAGAGATAGAATTTTCTGGTCAAGACCATCTATTCTTCTCTGTTGCTTAGGTACGATTATAGGTTCAAATGTACCTGATCTATCTCTTGGAACATCCAAAGATACTTCCCCATGAGCTGTAGTCAAATGCTTGATGTAGCTGCCATTTCTGGAATTATCAGACTCATTTCTACTATATTTACTATAGCCTAAATGATCCTCTAGCTCAGTTTCAAGGGCTCGTTCTACTATATTTTTCGTTAAAACTTTTAACAGACCATCTTGGGAAAAGATAGTCGATAAGTCTGCTCCATCTTCTAACAAGAAAGCTATCGCTTCTTGAATCTTTGGATTAGGAGAACCTTTCTTTTTTGATTGCATGATGATAATAGGTAATTAAATATTAATATTATAACAACCAAAATCATTTTACACAATCTTCTGGAAAGACCCGAGTTTAATATATTGAATAGTTTTTTATTACATTTTTTATGTTGTCATTCCAAGTTTTGATGCTTACCCTTATAACAGTCTCCTTTTTCTTACTGAGATCTTCTTATGCAAGAGAAAAGTTAACCAAGTTTCAACCAAGTAACGCTGTAATAGGGTATACCGGTTTTTATGTTATCCTCACTACTGCTATATTAAGTTACATAGGTAAAGGTCTTATCTATTGGTATACACTCCAATTTGGTGCAGGTATTTGGCTGATAGGTTATGCGATTGACTCCAAGAAAAAAGTTCCATCTTGGGAAATTACTCGATTTTGGCTAATAGGTGCCTTGTTTTGCCTCCCCATAAATTTGCTTTGGCACTGGTGGCGTGTGACCGATTATCCATTTTTATTAAAGTTGTCTTTAGCACATTTATCTGTAATCTTATTTGTATTTCCTTTGTCTTTAAGTATAATTATTCTGGCAGTTGTGTTATCAGCTATTACTTATGTCTTTTGTTCTTTGGGTAATTTAATAGAATTAACAGATGAAATCATATCGCTATTTGGATTCAGCATATTGATTTTTACCATGGTTATTTACGTTAAAGTCGAATTAGCTGATTATAGAGCGCATAATCGCTATTTGGGAAGTAAGGAAAAGCTGAATCGAGCCAAAGCTTATCAATTAAAATTAAAACAAATGATCCGCCATTTGCACATTTATGCTGTGGAGGGTTACTCAAAAAGGGATGCCAATTTTTTACCGCAAGTAGTGGAAGAGGTAATGGAGTCTCCTTTGTTTTTAGAAGATGAACCCCTGTATAAGGAAGCTTTCGACACTATTGTGGATAAGTTTGCCATATGGTCTATCTTTTTAAAACAACATGCTAAATCTAAAGTGTATTTGTCGTTGTTACCAACTGAAATTGCACTAAATGAACTGATCCAGCAATTAGAAATTGCTTTAAATGATTCAGTTGAATCTGCTCCAAAGCTGATCATAGTGCAGAAAAAAGTTGATTTGGATGCTAAGATCGTATGTGATGTGGATCAGGTAATCCATTTATTAGTGGCTGTTATTTTGCATGCTGTTCACCTAGATCAAGGTGCATCTATACGTATTCAACTGCATACTACCAAGTTAAAATACCATAAATATGACTCCATTAAACAACAACATCCTCCAGAAATAGCCTTTCCAGCTATAGCCTTAATGGTGAGTAATTCGGATACACCTTTCGCTACATTGCCTCCTATTAGTACACATTATGAGGATATTACAGAGGGAATAGAACTTGTAGGAGAAATGAACCAAGTAGCTACAGAACGGATAAATGTGCAGAAGCAACCCATAGACAGGATCGTTCGTGCCCACTATGGTTATATACAATTTCCCTCTTCCCAACACAAAGCCACCCTATTCGTATTGCCTTATAATGTAACGGTCATTCGTGATGAGATGATCACCAATTTAATTCCTTCAAATAGTTTTGCAAGCAAAAGTGAAATAGATGCTTCCATGGTAGTATTAAGGAAATTTAATGACTACGTTTGCAAAATGTGTGATGTCCGTATGGGTGTAATGGATGAAATGTTTCTGTTGATGAGGCGTTGTTATGGTTTTAGACGACATGCATCAGGCGAATTGTTCTATGTTCGTGCGGTAGGCATTGCTCGATTGGTAACAGATTGGGTAGCTTATGTTCCTGAACCAATCTATGCGGCTTTGCTCTATGATTTAGTTATCTATACCAACTTACCTCTTTCTTATATTAAAGCTAATTATAGCCTAGATATTTTTTATTTTGTACAGTCGCTTGTATCCATATATGACCGCCGAGGGATGGAGCCATCTGGGCTCTATGTGGATAATCAGCGTGACAAGGTGGTGAACCGAGACGAGCTTTTTGTACTTTGTATTAAATTGGCCGAACGGCTTTATGACTTACGTCATGCCTATGGTTATGTACATAAAGTGCAAGTATTAGATATGGCCAAAGAAACCCTTACAGTAGATATTCTCTTGGCAAAGAGATATTTAGATAGCGACATAATAGAGGCATTGGAAACGGAAGCTCAAGAAGTATTGCGGATGTGCCTTGAAAAAGGATAGGATAAAAGGCATTTATATGCTGCTGAAAGCACACCGGGAAGAACAGAAGCCACTCTGCAGTTTCCACTTCAACTGTTTTTCTGTTCAGTTGTGAGCTGTACTTTCTGATGCGAAACTTTTTACAAGGGGAGGGGGAGTCGTAGCATGGCCATACTGCTGAATAGATATATGGTAATCACTGATCTGTTTCCTTAAGCCAAGGCTATTATAGACATTAGTGGATGGTTTCTTCTAGTAAATAGGTTATAATAGCTTTGTTGACCAATGCTGGATGTACCACAAAGCTTTTAACCGAATTGCCGCTTTTGACAGTAGATTGCGGATCTTTTGTAATCAATGGATGCCAGTTAGGTAATGCTTTTTTTTCTTTAACTAAGCGGTAGGCACAACTTTTGGGCAGCCAAGTAATGGTCTGTACATTTGTAGGGTTTAACTTGATGCAATCATCTACATAACGAAACCGTTCTTTGTAGTTGGAGCATTGGCAGGTGCTGGTATTGAGTAGCCGGCAACAAATCTTTGTAGTGCGTACTTGTTGGGTTTCTGCTTCTTGTACTTTAAGCAAGCAACACTTACCACAGCCATCACATAAAGACTCCCACTGTGACGGCGTCATTTTGAGGCCGTTGTGCTAGATCTTTATTATAATATTTTTAGGGTTGATTAGACTAATTTTTGGTATTAAAGTGGTATAGGTCTTATTATTGTAGGGTCGAGCAATGGCGCGGTAGTATTGCCTCCGTTTCCATCGCCCGCCGCATCGAACGTAACGTAGAGATTTCCCCTATTACGCTCTCCTAATAGCTTCTTATCATCGCCTATGGCCTATCAGATGTGATTGCTTTCAAAGGGTTATAATAGCGAATTTGATAATCGTTGTATAACTTCATCTTTTCGTATATATCCCTGTTACTCCACCTTCCCCATCCGAAGCCTCGTTTTTGACGGGCCCGCATTAAATGACGCCTCACTTTCTTTTCTACCCAGCTCTTGATATAACCAAAACATCGACCTGAATTACCTATCCTAAAGTAATTAGTCCAACCTCTTAATATTGGGTTGACGCGCTCTATAACCCTACCAACTGGTCTTGATATATAGTTTCGGAATAGCACTTTTAGTTTCGATAACAACTTCGATCGAGCTTTCATGCTAGGCGTTTTCAAGATGCCAATTTTACCCCGTATTGTCCGAGTTCGTCTAAAGTCAAAACCCAGAAAACTGAAAGTCCCTCCTTGCTTTAGATCGACCGTCTTGGTCTTTTCTTCGTTTAGAGAAACTTTGATTTTCGACAGTTCTTGTCTTAGCCTTATATGAATTGCACGTTCTAACCACTGCCACCTACTGTGGTCGTTTATTAGTATGATCAGGTCATCTGACCATCTGACATATTCCATACGAAAATTGCCATCTTCTAGTTGACTCACTGTTTTAGCCCTTTCTAACATTTTATCCACTTCATTTAGGTAAATATTGCTTAAAAGGGGTGACAATGGTCCGCCTTGAGCTAAGCCTTTCTTGCCACCTGATTTGACCATGAGCTTTAATAGCCTCATTACATCTCGGTCTTCTATACGTGTGGCTACCTTACGGAATAGTTCTGCATGACCTATATTGTCAAAGTATGAACTCAAGTCTACATCTATTACTTTTGTCTTTGATGTAAGTGTTGATATCGCCACTTTTTCTATGGCTTCTGCTCCCTTCCTTTTAGGACGATAGCCATAGGAGCCAGGTTGAAAGTCTGCTTCAAATATGGGCTCCAAGATAAGTTTAACAGCTCCTTCCACCACTCTATCTTTAATAGTGGGTATCGAGAGTTTTCTAACTTTATGTTCATTATCCTTGGGAATCAATGTAATTCTTTTCTTTGAAGGATAATAGGTTCTTGTTTGTAGTGCTGATTGTATGCTTACTAAAAATTCATCCAAGCCAGAAGCCTCTATCATCTCAAAGGTTATCCCGTCTATGCCAGGTGCTCCGTTATTCTGCTTGGCTTGTTTATAGGCTACACGTAACGTTTCTAGTTTACATATATGCACATACATCCCCCAAAATCGCCATGACTTTTCAGCTTTAGCTTTGATATATATTTTCCGCCTCAGTTCCTGTAATGTTATTGGTATTTTTGTCATGGTACCTTTACTTCACTTGTTGTTGGAAAAGTGTTATTAGCAGGGTGCCTTCACTCCACAACTATTACGTTGCTTCATCGCTACTATTCACCCATCCGAGATCCTTTCATCTTTCAACTCACTTCCTGGGGTTGCCAGTTATAGAGTTTACCATGCTCCAGGAGTTTTCTTCCTGGGATGAGGAGGACTTCTCCAGTCACTTAGTACGACCTTATGATCATGCTGCCACTATCACTCCGCCGAAGTGTTGAACCGTATCAGTTAGTCTGCAATTCAACATGATGCCTTCGCTAATCAACAAATAGCTCGACCTTCGAGTTTATGATTTTCGAAGCTACCTATGTGTTCGCTTGCGCTGCGGCCTGATCATTCGCACTTATCCTTCTGATAAGCTTGTCGATAGGTTTCGGTATTGCGATTTCTCGCAATACCGCTATCCGAGCTATAGGCTTCTAACTTTTAGCCTAGTAGGACTCACACCTACTGGTACATAATAGTCTCTCTGGACACACTATTGATTTTCATGTACTTTTATTCCATTTTAGACAGAGGATCCCCCTAAAGACCTCTTAATATGATATTTGGCGACCTGTATAAGTTATAGGCTATTGCTTCCATAACGTGTTGCGTATGCGTTTTAGCAAGTCCTATGTAGCGAGCTCCTGAGCTTGGGAACCAACTTTTAATACTTCCAAATACCCGTTCTACTTTGTAACGTGTCTTAGCTACTATTTTATTAAACTGTTTAGCTCTATTGGACAGGGGGTGATGGGTAGTATGCCTTTTCTGAACAGCTGATTTTAAGGCTTTATTCTTTAATAAGGTTTCATTAGGTGCTCGGCTATAGCCCTTATCTGCATATAGCCTACTACCTGCTTTTAGCTCTACTTTATCCAACAAGACCTGTAAATGTCCACTATCATGACTAGATGCTTTTGTAGTACTGACTGCTAGGATTAAACTTTTTGACTTTCCACAATGAGGTGCCGCTTATAGCCATAGTAAAGATTATGACCTTTTTTAGTACAACTGTCTTCTGGGTCTACACCTTTTTGATAGCTTTCAGCTACAGTCATAGTGCCATCTTCATGTAGATCATAACTTTTCTTACCTTTAGGGCCCCTAGGGGTAGGAGTGATAGAAGCGTCAACAACTGCTGAACCGTGTTGAACCAATACACCATGATTAGATAGCTGATCATTAATCATTTTCAATAACCTTTCTAGGGCCTGCTGCTCCGTAAGGGAAGTTCTAAATCTACTTAATACACTAAGATCTGGAACAGAACTATCCATGGAAATACCACAAAATCTGCTGAAAGTGATACGATCATTTACTTCTTCCTCTACTTGATCTAGAGTAAAGAAATGGTTGTACGACTTAAAATTAAGCACATCTGATGCTATTGATTGCTGGCAATACTGCAACTGATTAACTTTATTCTTCATTGTTTTCCCATTTCCTTCTCATCCCACCGTACGTTCAGTTTTCCCGAATACGGCGGCCCGACAGTCTTCTTCCTAAACCTTGCGCAACTTTCTCAGGATACCTGATCATTCCACTACCAATGTAAAACATACCCATTGTGTAGAGTTTGCTATTGGGATAGTTTTGCCACCCAAAACCTCGGCCTTTGCTTTTATAGGTCAAGTATCTGCGAAATCGGTTATTAATAAAGCACTGCAATCTGCGAAAAGCTTCACTGGCATTCGTGTGTTTAAAATAGTTAACCCATCCTAAAACTACTGGTTTGATTTGCTCGATGAATGCTTGAGGCTTAATTGGTGCTCTCCTACAAGTTAGATATTTTAGCCTGCTACGAATGTTTTGCTGGGATCGTTTTGAGGGAAATACATAGATGCTATTTCTTCCACTTGTTGGACTCTTCCTTTTAACAAAGTTAAAACCTATAAAGTTAAACCCTTCTGTTAGTTTGGTTATATGTGTCTTTTGGTGGTGAATAGTGAGCGATAGCCTTTTGGCCAATTCTTTGAATCTTTCCAGGGCTAAGTTGGCATTCTTACGACATACTAAAATTAGGAGAGTAGACCGGCGGAACTTCCCCACCAGTCTCTCGCAGAACTGTACGGAAACCTCTCGACTTATACAGCTCCCATTATTTAGCTTTTTGATCCTAACCCAAGTGTCCAATGATAGAAAATACTTGAAGACCTCTTTCTCACTTTGCCTAGAAATTTTCTTGCTAGCCTTCCGTGATTATGAAGTTTCTTATATTTTGCTCTGACCCATCTTGTGAGGTATCTTTCTATATTCCTTAGAGATGGATACATCTCTGATTTATAAAACCTGCCATAGTACTGAAACCAGCCTCTGACTATTGGATCTATTTTCTTAGATATTTCCTCTAATGTTGTCCACGTAATCCGATGTATTTTCCATGACCTTATGGTTTTCTTGATCTTATTTTTGGCTTTGTTACTAATGGCTGGTAGAAATGAGACGAAATACTTCCCCATTTTATTCTTTGCTCCTCTAGCTCTAAAAGTATAACCTAGAAAATCAAAGCTCTGTCTAGGAAATTCCTCTCTTCTATCGTCATCCTTACAATAGATAATCTGAGTCTTTTCAGGATGCAACTGTAATTTGAACTTAGCCAACCTTTTTCCGATCATTACTTCCATAAATTCTGCCTGCCTCTTAGTCCTACAATGCACTATCGCATCATCAACATATCTTTCAAATGGTATGGTTGGGTATTTTTCTTTCATCCACTCATCAAATATTTGATGCATAAATATGTTTGAAATCATAGGACTTATAGAACTTCCTTGTGGAATTCCCTTATTCCTTACTACCTTGTTACCATCTCCTTGTTGAATAGGGGCTTGCATCCACCTTTCAATGTACAGTATGACCCATTTACAGTTTGTATGTTGTTTGATACCCTGCAGTACTAATTCGTGGTCCAGATTGTCAAAAAAACCAGATATATCCAGATCTATTGTCCAATCATTCAACCAACATCTCTTCCGTGCTGTATATACCGCATCCAATGCAGACTTGTTTGGTCTATAACCATAGCTATCCTCTTGAAATTTCGGCTCTACTAACGGTTCAAGATAGATAGTAGCAGCTGTTTGCGCTATCCTGTCCGATACTGAAGGTACACATAAGATTCTTGTACCGCCTCTATCTTTTGGTATGGAAACAGCTTTTACTGGATCTGAAAAATAACTTCCGGATGACATGCGATTCCATAGTTTGTATAGATTATCTTTTAGATTCTCTGCAAACTTTGTTATCGATACATCATCTACACCTGCTGCACCTTTATTCTTGGATACTTTTTTATAAGCTTGCCAAATCAACTGCTTTGGTATATCAAAAGGCTTTGTTTCATTCATTAATTCCTCCTTTTTTTTTAGTTGATTAATAAGTAAAACTAAATAACGCAACCCCTTCGCTCCATTTCCATTACAGAAAATTCATCACTACTACAGGTTGCTCCGCCCCTGTTTTTCGCATCGGTACTCTCATCCTTAGAGATCTGCCCTTTGGATTTCTCCCTTATCATCGAAACGACAGGTTCCCGTAGTTCCATGCAATAGCCTAAAATAGATTTACGCCACTTTTATGCCGGAAGCCACCTACCCAATAAACAAGCTCCCGGTAGATTTATCCCAGGTTAACGATTACCCCCTGGTTTTGACTTCGTCTATACGCTTTCGACACTTCATCAATGGTTCACTTGCGTTCGTCTCTCTATTTCTTACATGACACATAATTGTGCCTTTTCCATAACGCTCACTACCTTGACTCTTTACCAAAGCAGCTTATGGTTGTTTAAAACCTGCTCTTGTAAACCGGCTTTGAGGGGTCTCCCCTCATCTATTGCACAGCTTCAACTCTTATATGTGTTTCTACGGCGCACCATCATCACAATATCTGTGTAATGTTGTGCTTAGCTTTTCTGGATAGTCTCTTGCATGCCATACTTGGTCTATAATATTAAGGTAAATATTACTATACAACGGTGAAACTGGTGAACCTTGCGGAACCCCAAATTTCTTTCGTATAGGTCTACCTTCTATAAACACTGACGTTTTAAGGGTGTGTTTGATTATTTCCAACATACTCCCATCTGCTATCCTTTTACTAATCAGTTTTAGTAACTTTTCATGTGGAATGCTAGTGAAGTATGATTGAAAGTCAATCTCAACTACTCCCCACGCCTGTTGGTATAGATCGTCATGGATCGCCATACTTGCTTGTTTGGCGCTTCGTTTCGGTCTATAACCGTATGAACATGCATGAAAATCAGCTTCGAAGATCGGTTCAATGACTATTTTAATAGCTGTGAGCACTATACGGTCTTCTATTATCATTATCTCTAGAGGTCTTGTGCCTCCTTTTGGTTTGGGTATTTCTACCAACCTGCTTGAGCTAAACTTGTATAGCTTGGAACGTAATTGCTTTTGCAATTTATTTATAATCGCTTCTTCACCTGTCTCTATTATATCATCTATGCTTGTACCATCAATACCTGATGCGCCTTTGTTAGACTTGACTTGTCGCCAGGCTTCCCAAAGTACATCTTCCCGATAAATTTTATCGTATAGACTATAGAATCTGATTTCCTTACTTTGCTTGGATTTAAGATATAGAGTTCTTTGGAGTTGCCGAACTTTTAATATTCCGTTATTAGCTTTATTGCAATCGGACATACTCAACTCTTTTTAAACTCGTTAACTGAAGTAGAGCTCCTTTCCTCTTGAATGGTTTCCCAATCAATACTAACGGTAATATGAGCCCCGCGGACTTCTGATATGACCTCTATTGACTTCGCTTTACTTATACAATAAAGTTTCCAGTGGCCTACTGGATTCATATCAGATCTCCCGACCTACGATGTGAAACATTCATAGCGTGCAACCCCTAACACCCCGGCACTTGTAAGATGGTCATGGTCTATTTTTTTTTTCATCCTACTATCAGCCTTCCTGTAGCGACTAGACAGTCGGCAAGTGCGCTTAAATTCCTTAACGAGGCTAATTTGGGTTCACTTTTGTTGCAGCCCGCCATTTTGAAGTTTCATTTAAAGGTAACTTAAACCTGTGAGTCACCTCACAAATCCAACCTCCTGCTAGACTCCCGAAATAGACAAATTAGAGTCAGGGGACTTACACCCCATATGTTTCACACCTGTATCGGCGTGCAGTCACTCAGAGAATACCATGTTTGAAGCAACAGCATTTTAAATAAAAGAAGCGGGCTATAAGCGGGGTTTCCTGACAAACGTAAACCTTTAGGATAATACACCCGGAGCGCTTTGTCTACTGATGACCAATCAACTAGCTTATTGATTTGATCAAAGAAAGTATGCTTACACTTGCCTCTACTGACTGAAATATCTGCAAAACTTAATTGATTATTTGTTTTGATGGCCACAACAATACTATTAAAACTCTTAACTTTAATTGATTAAAGAATCAACTTAATTTAACCTTTTTATAACACTATAAGGAACTTTGTATACCAAAGCTTAAAACTCTATTGCAACGGCCTCAGGTTGTCTAGTGGTGTGTGCATCCAAAATGGCTCTTTTTTATCGGTTGTGTCCATATATCATCAAAAAATAGCTGGGTAGCGTAGTGGATCCACTTGATGCATCATCATATATATTTTACCTACTACTTCTTCTACGTTAGGTTTGGAAAAATAGTTTCCATCATCTCCATAGGCGGGGCGATGGGGTTTGCTACTAATGGTCATGGGTGCTGCCTCTAGCAGCGCATAGCCATGTTGTGCTTCCAATACTTGTTGCATCATATAGGCGGTCGTACCGCCTGGCACATCTTCATCTGCAAAAACAATGCGGTTGGTTTTCGCTAATGATTTTACAATGCTATGATGTATATCAAAAGGTAATAACGTTTGTACATCCATTACTTCACATTCAATACCTAAAGAAGAAAGCCTATCTGCTGCTTCACAAATAATACGGCACATCGCACCATAGGTCACAATGGTAACATCTTTGCCTACACGAAGTAGTGCTGGTACACCTATAGGTATGGTCATTGTGGCCACATTACTAGGCATAGGCTCCTTCAAGCGGTAGCCGTTTAAACACTCAATGATTAAAGCAATATCATCTGATTGCATCATCGTATTGTAGAAACCCGCTGCTTGTGTCATATTACGGGGTACTAGTAGGTATATACCCCTTATCGCATGCATAATACTTGCCATATAAGAACCAGCATGCCAAATACCTTCTAGGCGATGGCCTCTTGTCCGGATGATCATAGGTGCTTTTTGTCCTCCTTTTGTTCTATAGTGTAGCGTTGCTAAATCATCTTGTATAATTTGTAGGGCATAAGGAAGATAATCTAAATACTGTATTTCAACGATAGGCCTTAGTCCACGCATCGCCGCACCAATCCCTTGACCAATCATAGTACATTCTCGAATGCTGGTATCTGTCACGCGTAGTTCCCCATATAGCACTTGTAGACCTGCAAAACCTTGATTCACATCACCTATTCCTAAATCTTGTCCAATAGCAAAAACGCGACCATCGCGCTCTAATAACGATTTAAAACAACTGCATAATATTTCCCTACCATCTACCTCTGTCAGATTTTCTGCATAAATAGGCGGATTCCCTTTTACGCATAAGGCAGCACTTCTGGAGCTGCTATAAAGATGGCTGCTAAATCTTTTTTCATTGCTTCTTGTATTTTTATGCCACCAAGCGAGTATACCCTTTTTATGCACATAAGGTACGTCCCGTAAGACATAGAGGGCTTTAGTTGCGGCCTGGGTTACATCCAAGTGGCGGGGATATGGTAGGGTAACTAGTTCATGAATAATAGCTGGAAGCTGGTTATGGTCTGCTGCCTCTTTGGGCAATACGATATCATTTAGCAAAGCAAGTAGCGTTTTTTTTTCTTGGTTATTTTCTTCTATTAATCTATTCCAGGCTGTTTGCTGCGCTATTTTTACTTTTTTATCTGCTTCTAAAGCAATTTTCTTTAGCATTTCCTGTGTGGCTACGCCACTTTCTACCATCCATGCTGCCATCTTGGGTAGGCAATCATATGCCTCTTCCCATCTTAATCGTTCTGTTGACTTATAGCGTTCGTGAGAGCCAGATGTAGAATGGCCTTGTGGTTGGGTAAGTGCTTTAACATGAATCAGTACAGGAACATGTTCTGTTCTACAGATGGTTACTGCTTGGTAATAGGTGTTGCACAAGTCTAGATAGTCCCACCCCTTGGCAACAAATATTTCATAGCCAGGTTGTTGCTTCGTCCGTTTAAAGCCTGCTAAAACGGTAGAAATATCTTCCTTGGTAGTATGATATTTTTGAGGAACAGAGATACCATATCCATCATCCCAAATAGAAATACACATGGGTACTTGTAATACCCCTCCTGCATTAATCGTTTCAAAAAACATACCCTCTGAGGTACTTGCATCACCAATGGTTCCAAAAGCAACTTCATTCCCTTTATTAGAGAAGTTTTTTTGTATCTTTTGAAAAGCAGTAGTGCGATACAGTTTAGAAGCATAGGCTAGCCCCAATAATCTGGGCATTTGTGAAGCCGTACATGACAGGTCAGCTGAAACATTTTTGCTGGTTAGTTGATTTAACCAATTGCCTTCCCTATCGATAAATCTAGTTGCAAAGTGGCTGTTCATCATTCTTCCCCCAGAAGCCGGGTCAGCCTCTATGGAGGCATGTGCATATAATTGAGCAAAGTATTGTTGCAAGGTTAAAGCACCAATCGAAAACATAAAAGTTTGGTCTCTATAGTAACCAGAACGCCAATCTCCAGCTTGGAAATATTTGGCCATAGCGAGTTGCGGAACCTCTTTGCCATCTCCAAAAATCCCAAATTTAGCCTTTCCTGCAAAAACCTCTTTGCGTGCCAATAGGCTTGCTGCCCTGCTTTCGCAGGCGATCCGATAGTCATTCAGTATTTCGGTAGGCGTAATGGGTAAGGATTTTAACATATGCTTTTTATAATGCAAGTAGCTACACTAAATTATAAATTATCTGTGTAATATGTACACTGAAATGCTTTTTAAGGCATTGCTATGGCTATTGCATAGTAGTCACAGTATAAAATAGTTTAGATAGGTATGGCAGTAATGTATGGTGGATGGATACTGACTAATTGTCAGTACAGGTCCATGTATACTTGACATATTTAAGATATGAATCTGTTTGGCATGAAATCTGCTGTAATGGAGATCAAAGATTAAAGGCTGTGCGGCCAAGTGATGGTCTGCTGCATACTTTAATTTAGATTTATACGATCAACCATTGTTATAAAATATAAGTTATGAGCAAAGTTCATATAAAACCATTAGCTGATAGGGTTCTAGTAGAGCCTGCAGCAGCTGAAGAAAAGACAGTAGGCGGGATTATTATTCCTGACAGTGCTAAAGAAAAACCTCAAAAAGGAGAAGTTATTGCAGTAGGTCCAGGAAAGAAAGATGAACCTATGACCGTTAAAGTAGGGGATAAGGTACTTTATGGGAAATATAGTGGTACAGAGTTACATATAGATGGTAAGCTCTACCTTATTATGAAAGAATCCGATATTTATGCCATTGCTTAATAGTATGGCAGTAGTGAATCAGATCCTTATAATTTTATAATAAAATAATGTACTATGGCAAAGAATATAATTTTTGATGCAGAAGCACGAGAAAAGCTGAAGCGAGGTATTGATACCATGGCCAATGCTGTGAAGGTTACGCTAGGCCCGAAAGGTAGAAATGTCATTTTAGATAAAAAATTTGGTGCCCCTAGTGTCACTAAGGATGGTGTATCGGTAGCAAAAGAAATTAGTCTAAAAGATCCTGTGGAGAATATGGGTGCGCACCTGGTGAAAGAAGTGGCTTCTAAAACAGCAGATAGTGCTGGAGATGGTACAACTACCGCTACACTCTTGGCGCAATCTATTTTTACACATGGTATTAAAAATGTCGCTGCAGGCGCCAATCCTATGGATATCAAACGTGGTATAGACAAAGGTGTAGCAGCAGTTGTTAAAAAGTTACAAGAAACTTCTAAAAAGATTAATAATTCCAAAGAAATAGAACAAGTAGCCACCATTTCCGCTAATAGCGATAGCAAAATCGGTAAGATGATTGCAGATGCTATGGAAAAAGTGGGTAAAGATGGTGTGATTACCGTTGAGGAGGCTAAGGGTACGGAAACAGAGGTCAAGGTAGTGGAGGGAATGGAGTTTGATCGAGGCTATTTATCTCCTTACTTTGCCACTAATACAGAAAAAATGGAGGTAGAGCTTTCCAATCCTTATATCCTGATTTGTGATAAGAAGATTTCTATCATGAAGGATCTGCTCCCTATTCTAGAGGCTGTTTCTCAAAGTGGCAGACCATTGGTAATTATTGCTGAAGATGTAGATGGTGAAGCGTTGGCTACGCTTGTTGTGAATAAAATCCGGGGCGTGTTGCGTGTAGCTGCTGTAAAGGCACCTGGGTTTGGCGATAGAAGAAAAGCAATGCTGGAGGATATTGCTGTGCTTACAGGAGGCACCGTAATTTCTGAAGAAAAAGGTTGTAAGCTTGAAACCGCTACTTTACAATGTTTAGGTACGGCAGAAAAAGTCAATATCGGTAAAGATAATACGGTTATTGTGAATGGTGGTGGCGCTAAGAAGGATATCGAAGCTAGAGTGGCCCAGGTTAAAGCGCAAATAGCGCATGCTACTTCTGATTATGATAAAGAAAAGCTGCAAGAACGGTTGGCCAAGCTATCTGGTGGTGTGGCGATTCTTTATATTGGTGCGGCTACAGAAGTAGAAATGAAAGAGAAAAAGGACCGCGTGGATGATGCATTACATGCAACAAGAGCGGCTGTGCAAGAAGGTATTGTGCCAGGTGGTGGTGTGGCCTTGTTACGTGCCGCTACATCTGGGGTGTTAGATACCATAGCTGTAGAAAATGAAGATGAGCGGACTGGTGTTAAAATCTTAAAACTTGCACTAGAGTCTCCTTTAAGAACCATTGTAGCCAATGCAGGTGGTGAGGCGTCTGTAGTGGTACAACGTGTCAAAGAAGGTACAGCCTCTTTTGGATATAATGCTCGTACAGATGCATTTGAAGATCTCTATACAGCTGGAATCATTGATCCAACTAAAGTAACTAGACTAGCGCTAGAGAATGCGGCCTCTATTGCTTCTCTTTTACTCACTACGGCTTGTGTAGTGGCCGATGAGCCTGAGGAAGAGAAAGCTGCTCCTATGCCTCAAATGGGTGGTGGAATGGGTGGCATGATGTAAAATGCTGCTTGATAGCTATCTATTGGAAAAATCAGGTGATTGGTAGCCAACCGGTCATCTGATTTTTTTTTGCCTTCAGGCTAGGTATCTGTTTGGGCAACGGTAAATAAGGTATTTTTATCACACTTTTTTCTTGATCAAAAAGTGTGCAAAAGATCAAGCCCTGTGCAAAAAGTAGCTGAAAGTGTGCCCTTAAAGCTGGAAAATCAGAAGCTGCTCCGCAGCCGCCATTAGACTGATTTTTTACTTACGTTGAGATGATACAGTAGCCTCTTCATAGGAAGGTGGCGCTTCATAGGAAGGTGGCTGGTCATCCTCTTTACAGGGAGGTGGTGGCGCTGTTGGGGCTACTGGAGTTTGCACTGCCGGATCAGCCGCATCAGGCTGGCTCGTGTTGCTAGGTGTAGTAGTGCCTCCATGGGGATGATCCACTTTTTTGCCTAATCCTAGGCAGTTGCAACTGAGCAGTAGCAATAACACGGTACAAGCGGTACGCGCCTTTAAAAACATATGCTGCGTAATGTATAGGTTGTATGAGGTGTAACCTGATCCTGGTTATCCTTAAGTTTACTTAGCCTATTAATCTAATGTATAATGGGCTTTTTATAAAAGTATAACAAAAGAATGTTATTTGCAATAAAATTATTTATAGGCATAGCGGCTGATTTATCCCCCTTAAGTGAGTCATTCCTATGAATTATTTTGAATGCATCATCTATCTTGGTTCCATAATGCTTTTTAACGATATTTATTTAGTTTAGTGATCGAATTAAATAAAAAAATAGTATGCCTCATTCATGAGTACACCGTTATCTGTTTAGCCAGTAGGATCAACTTAATGGACTACTTCATCAAAAGTACGCTAACAAAATTTGATATTCAATCAAGTTAAGGTATTAGAAGTATTGCGGCGGTTCGTGGCAAGGGGCATACCAACGGTCTATAAGCGCACCTATAATAAAGTATGCTTCCTTAAGTTAATACTATTTTCTGCTCAGTCAATGGGACCAAATGACTACTGCAGGGAATAGCTTATGAAAATAAAATTATTCATTCGGGAATTATGTTGCTTACTAGCCCTATTACGAAAAAAACGCCATAATGCCTAAAGAAATCAACACTTTACCCCGAACCCTCTTTGCTTTTATCTTTTATTTCTTAAAACGACAACGAGTCGGTTTTGGCGTTATGTTTTTTACGCTAATATTTTGGCCTCTGAATGAATCGTTATGTCCTTACTTTGTCAAGATATTAATCAATAGGCTTGTACAGCTTACACCAGGTATGGAGGCACCCTTTCGGTCACTGGCTTTGCCTTTAATCGGTTTGTTAACATCTTGGTTGCTGATGGAAATTTCTATCAGATCTTATGGTATGGTAGCTATTTATGTTTGGCCTAGCTTTCGAAAAGCTATTCGGGAAAGCCTTCTTGCCTATACACAGGGTCAATCGCATAGCTATTTTTCTGGACATTTTACAGGTGACCTGGCCAAAAAGATTGCGGAATTACCTCGCGCGTGTGAGCATATTTTAGATATTTTAATCAGTAATTTTTTCTGCACTATGCTTACTTTTTGCATTTCATTGGGACTAGTCTTTCAGGTAAGTGTTGTTTTCGGCACAATCTTATTTGTTTTTGTAGCCGTTTTTGTTGTCCTAACGATTGTAAATATTGGTAACATAAATAGCAAAGCTAAAATGCATGCAGAAGCTATCTCTGCATTAGATGGCCAAATCGTAGATAGTCTGGGTTGTATGTTGGCTGTGCGTTTGTTTGCACGGGCCTCCTACGAACTAAAATATCTGAATAGATACCAAACAGATGAAATAAAAAAGTCTAAAAAGGCCGCTTGGGCTATTGAAAAAGCTAGTTTTTTTAAAGGATTGCTTAGTTTGATCTTTCTGATTATTACATTTTTCACATTGGTGCATGCATGGAATAACAGCTGGATTACCATAGGGGATTGTTCACTTATTACCATGACTTTCTTTAATCTCATGGGATTGATTTGGCATAGTTCTTTTCATATCACCCAGATTGCCAAAGAAGTGGGGGTTTCTAAAGCCGCATTATCTCTTCTAAATGTGCCATACGGGATCAAAAATCACCCCGATGCAAGCGAGCTGCTTGTGAAAAAAGGAGCCATTTGTTTGGATAGGGTTACCTTTCGTTATAAACCGAAAGCCAATATATTTAACCAAATGTCTGTTAAGATTAAGGCAGGGGAAAAGGTTGGTTTAGTGGGATACTCTGGTTCAGGGAAAACTACCTTTGTACATCTCATATTGCGTTTATATAATTTGAATAGTGGAAAAATATTCATTGATGACCAGAATATTGCAAGGGTAACACAAACATCTTTACATGCACAAGTTGCCATGATTCCGCAGGATCCAATTCTTTTTCACCGCACGATTTTTGAAAATATCCGATATGGTCGTTTGGATGCAACAGAAGCGGAGGTGCTGGAAGTAGCAAGATTGGCACATTGTATGGGTTTTATACAAGACTTAAACAAGGGGTTTCAAACGATGGTTGGAGAACGTGGTGTAAAGCTCTCAGGAGGGCAACGGCAACGTATTGCTATTGCACGTGCTATTTTAAAAAATGCACCTATTCTTATTATGGATGAAGCTACTTCTGCGCTAGATTCCATTACGGAAAAGTTTATTCAAAATAATTTGAAAATAATAATGCAGCGTGCTACTACCCTGGTGATTGCGCACCGTTTATCTACCTTAAGTTATATGGATCGGATTTTGGTTTTTGATAAGGGAGCAATCATTGAAGATGGAACGATATCAGAACTTTTAGCTCGAAGAGGACATTTTGCAAAACTTTGGGAGATGCAGGCCGGTGGATTTCTTCCAGAAAGAAAAGAATTTATTACTGATTGGAACAGACACAAAAATTAAACCTTATTTTTGACTTTAAGGCAGTTTATAGAAGCCATACGATGCTGTTGTAATCGTATAAACCATATGCCTAGTATGACATATAAAATTAAAAGCAGGTTAATTGCTTCTTTATGCTATCTTTCTATACTACTGTTGGTGGTCTGGGTTGGGCTCGATAAGAGGCAAAGGGTACCAACAGGTGCAGTACAAATAGAACAGATACTACAGGCAATGCAGATAAGGAAAATGGAAGCGCAGCATAACGCAACAGCGGCCCAAGAGGGTACTTGTACCATATGTTTTGAACAAGCTCCATATTGGTTACCATGTGGTCACTATTTTCACTTAGACTGTATAAAGCAATGGCTAAAGACTACCATCTCTTGCCCTAATTGCAGGCGTCATCCGCTTGAATAGATATAAGCTTTTTGATCAAGTAAAATGGCTTCTGGTTTGGGCGTGCTAAGTGGTAGCGCGCTTAAGCCAACACCATGGATGCAATAGATACTTTAACGATGGGCTAGTTGTTTTTGGTGATTGGTTCTTAAATAACCAAGTAGCGAAAAATTTAAATAGCGGAATGGTCGCTTCTTCATATCAAAAAGTAATGCATTTAAGTTTTCTACACTATGATTCAGATTATGATAGAGGGTTGGATCGTGCATGAATCGCCCAAAGCTTCCACTATCACTAGCAGTATGTTGCATCAATGTTTCTACATCTTTGAGCACATTGGTAACCCTAAAAGAGATATCCTTAAAAGGAATAGACTTTACTTCCAAAAGTAGGCTATGTATTGCAGGCAACATAGCGGGAATACCTCTTTTCGAATCTGCCAATGGTCCAGAAATCGCAATGATGTTTTTTGCAATGGTATTTATGTTGCCTTCAAGCCTATGAATGGCCCTGTTTAAGCTGGAACTTGTTCTTTCAAGATTGGCTAGAACGGCATTCACCCCCTCAGTTGTTTTGATAAGGTTCTGCGTAACCGTTGCTACCTGCGCCGTCATTGCATTAAGATCAATCTCATTAAAATTTGGATGGATTTGGCCAATGATAGTAGCACCGTTACGGATGGGGTTGCCTTCATGCAGTTCAATTTCTAAAGCATTGCCTTCCATCATACCTGCATTATTCAACATAACCTTACTAGTGTGGGTCAAAGGAAATTGTTTATCTACTTCAATGGTAACCAATGTGCTGTAATTCTGCTTGGGCTTGATTTCTACTTTTGTAACCATCCCTACTACATGACCTTTTAGTTTGACAGGGGCAGAAACATGTAAGTTCTTATTTACAGGATAAGCAATCTTGTAATGATTATATTGAGAAAATATATTGTGGCCTTTCAGGAAAAGAAAACCATAATATAAAATCCCCAAGGAAAATAGGGCTAGTAAGCCTATCATATAGTTCTTATTGATTTGCATATTGGTATCTTTTGCTTGTTTCAATAACGGATACAAATATAAAATAAACAACCATTTTACAATGCGTAATTTACAAAATTACTTAATAAGTTGCAGCCAGCCAATGTTTTTTAATGGCTAATGGGGGCTAAGTATCTATTCCGCGGTATGACTGATGCTACGAAAAAAATACAAAAACACCACTTGTAAAAGGTTGCGATCAGAGATCCCTCCTTGCAGCTGATCAGAAAAACAGCATGTCGTACGTTTGTCTTATAACCTTATCTTAATTTAAAGAGCTGGAATAAGGCCGCCATCATGTGGTATTAGATACCGTTTCAAACGTTCCGCCCCCAGCTCTTTTCATCTTAAAAACTGAATAGTTGGATAGGCTTTAAAGTCTGTATATGCGAGGCTAGTTTAAAAGATGAATGAATATAATACAATATATTTTAAATTATGAAATATAATGGACTGAAGAAATCGGACAAAAATCTTTTACTTTATTTTCCGTATGGTATAGTTTTAAAGTCATAAAATAAATTAATCAGATGGGAAGAAAAAAGATTAGGCATTTTAGTTCGGAAGAAAAGACTAAAATAGTATTAACTTTACTAAAAGAAGATTTAACGGTAGCCGAGTTATCGTCCAAATATGGTATCACTAGTAAAACTATTCAAAATTGGAAACGTCAGTTTTTAGAAAATGCTTCAGTAGCTTTTGATCCATCGAAAGTTACTAGTGTTTATAAGGATGAAATACAGGCTCTTAAGCATCAAAATGATGAGCTTGCTAAAGCCTTAGGTAAGGCTACCGTTGAGCGAGATTGGGCAGTGGGAAAGCTAAAGAGCTTGGATTTCTTAAGTAAGAAAAGTCTTGTCAGATCCAAGTTTCCTAAATTACCCAAGGCAAGGCAATGTGCATTATTATCGATAAATCGCTCTTTGATATATTACACATCTAAGAAATTAAACAACTGTAATACAGCTGTTTTAAACAAAATAGATTCGATTTACAGGGAACATCCGGAATATGGTTATCGCTATATATACAATCAACTACAAGAGGATGGGTTTAATGTAGGCAGAGATCGTGTGCTTAAGTATATGGGTGTACTGGGTATATCGGCTATTTATCCAGGTAAAAAGCGCTCTATTTCTTGTAAAGATGCTCAGCATAAAGTATATAGTTACCTGTTGGATAAATATTGGGTGAACTCTGGTAAGACAAAGCAGGTGCATGTACCTAAATCGAATAAGGTTTGGAGTGGGGATATTACTTATATTCGAACCAATACTGGTTATATGTATCTTTCGGCTATTATAGACTGGCATAGTAAAGCCATACTAAGTTATAAATTATCCAATACTATGGATACAACGCTTGTCACAGATACTTTGGAAGAAGCACTTAGTAAATATCCTGCACCAGCGTTCTTTAATAGTGATCAAGGTAGCCAGTATACTAGTCATAAGCATACAGATCTATTAAAAAATCATAATGTTCAAATCTCCATGAATGGAAGAGGTAGAAGTATTGATAATATTGTAATAGAAAGATTTTTTAGAACCCTAAAATATAATTGCATCTTTATCAATGAGTTTAAAAATATTAAGGCATTAAAAGAAGGAATTAGCAGTTACATTACTAAATATAATTATAAAAGGTTTCATTCTAGTATTAACTATCAAAAACCTATGAACGTTTATCTTAACCATTTAAAAATGGTAAGCTAGTAAAGGGGAAAAAACAGGAAAGAAAAGTAAGAAAAAAATGTCTGAAGAAACCAGTCCACTATAAAATATATAGGAATTGATCGATGTTTAGTCCCGAAGTATTGTGGTATATTATATGAACCAATCAAGGCATGGCAATCAAACTTATGGAACAAGTATTACATTCAAATTGCAGAACAACGGAGGCAGTCCGTAGAGAAATACGTTTATGTAAAGAGAGTATAGCTAAAGCTGCCAAAAGATTTAATGTTAATCCTAAGACAATAGTTAAATGGCGTAGAAGAGAAGATCCAAAAGATTTACCTATGGGTCCCAAGGATCGGAGATCCAGAGTATTAACCAGTGCTGAGGAAAAAGCGGTTATAGCTTTTAGCAAGCTGACTAAATTACCCCTTGATGATGTGTTATATAGCCTTCAAGAACCTATTGCGGATTTAACTAGATGCAACCTTACATCGTTGTTTTAAACGTCATGGTTGTTCTGTTTTACAAGGCACTAATCTGCCTATTTCTGAGAAGAAAATGTTTAAATCTTATCCTATTGGCTATTTTCATATGGATATAGCAGAGGTAAGAACAGGAGCGGGCAGGTTATACCTATACGTAGCTATTGATAGAGTATCTAAATTTGCTTAGGGTCTTTCCAGAAGATTGTGTAAATACTTACACTCTCCCTTCAAATTTAATCATAAGATGTGCCCTAGCGCTACTGCAATTGTGAATGGGCATGGTCCATCTTTTAGTCATATAAGCAATAGTTAAATATAAGATTTTAAAAACAGCATTATCGTTAGGAAAGACTCTTTTATTTTTTGTAGCCTTTCGCAAGTGACTATTAGCAGATTCAATACTATTAGTAGTGTAAATAATCCGCCGGATATCCTCAGGGTATTCCAAGAATAGTATCAAATTATCTCAGTTATTATACCAAGATTTGGCAATATGTGGATAGGGTTTAGTCCATTTGCTATCAAATGCATCTAGAGCATTATGCGCCTCTTCTTCACTGTAAGACTTGTAAATAGACTGCAAATCAGATACTACTTTTTTACGGTCTTTATAGGATACGTATTGTAAACTGTTTCTGATCTGTAGAGTAAGGCAGAGGCGCCTAGTTGACCGGTTTCCTCGACCTCCTCATCAAACCGTACGTGAAGTTTTCCTTCATACGGCTTTCCGATGATCAACGCGAATGTCAACATACACGCAGCATGCGAAGCCTTATCAACTATAACAAAGATGTCCACTGACTTTGTAGAGTCCTTGAGTATGTAGCTCTTTTGTTGACAGCCATTGATACTTTCTTTTCTTTGCCATATGTTTGACTCGGTTCCAGAGATTTAGCTTTCTAACAACATATTGGTCTATCTTTCTAAATTGTATTGCGCTATTAAGCCAATTATAATAATTAGCCCATCCTCGCAATATTGGATTTAGATAGTTGATTTTATAGGCCAGTGATGGTTGATAGTCTCTACCAATTTCTTTTCTGATCTTATTTCTTAATTCTGTCATAGATTTTCTTGTAGGAAAACCGTAACAGAATTTCTTATCCTTAGACTTTCTGCTCTTGTTCAATACCATCCTTACACCTAAAAAATCAAACCCTCTTTCAGCCTCAGTAATTTCTGTCTTTTCTTCTGAAAGGGTTAATCGTAGTTTACTGAGCATCTGCTTTAATGATTCCATATACGGCAGTGGGTCTTTATTTCTGATCAGAATTATACAATCGTCACAGTATCTAACCATCTGGGTGTCCCATTCATTATGTTGCTGACGCCAGTATTTATCTAGGCTATGTAAGTATATATTTGCAAGTAAGGGTGATATAACTGATCCTTGTGGGGTACCTTTATCAGATAAAGAAGTTTTATCTTGTTGGAATATAGAATGAATTAGCCATCCTTTAATGATTCTTATAATCCACCTATCTCTAATTCTACGGTTTATTAACTTCAATAGAAGTTCGTGATTAATGGTGTCAAAATAAGAAGATATATCAGCATCTATTACTGTCCTATATCCATAGGTAACCCATTTCCTTACTGCCTTTATGGCATCTTGGCAATTGCGTTTTGGCCTAAATCCATAAGATCCTTCTACAAAATTAGCTTCGAATATTGGTTCTATTATCAACTTAACCGCTCCTTGTATTACTCTATCCTTTACGATGGGTATCCCAAGTGGTCTAAGCTTACCATTACTTTTTCGGATATATACGCGTTTCACTGAGCTGGGTTTATATTGCTTACTAAGAAGTTCTTGTTGAATCTCTTGTAAGAATTTTATCACACCGTACTCCTTGATTGCAAGTATGGTCCTTCCATCTACGCCAGGGGCACCTTTGTTCTTTTGTACCCGAAGCCATGAAACCCATAATACTTCTAATTGACAGACTTTATCATATAAAATACCAAATGTTCTCTTTTGATCCTTCTTGGCTGCTTGATGCAACTTATTTTGTAGTACCCGAACTTTTTCTAGGGCGCTTTGAGCAAAGGTTTTACCCTCTGCAGTCACCAATTCCTCCATACTTAATAAGTTTTGATCAAAGTAGGGGCCCTTCCTTCCTGTAAGGTTATGTTGTCCTTACTATCATCAGTACTATGTCCCCCTCCGACTTCCTTAGATGCTGTACTTAGAATTTCAGTTTTTTTTACCTTATAACCAGTACATTACAATTATTACTAACCGTGCGTATCTAAGGATCTCCCAAGTTACTGTACAAACATTCTCAATATGTCGCCGTTTAGACGCCGAGAAGTAGATTAGTGGTATCACCTTTATTTCCACTAAGCTTGTTGCCTTTACCCGTACATCAGAGGCGATCAGCACTTCTTTCTTCTAGCTCTCCCACTGATATCTGCTAGACATGTAATTACGACGCTACTAATTACGTTCATTTTCATTACGACCTATTGATTTGCCCGCTGGCCCAAAGTGGGTATTGGCCATGCATTGTCAGACATGCTTCATACTAGCCGCTTACGCAGCTAGAATCTGTCTCAGGCTATCCAACTTAAAGGTTTTATTGGTAAGAGCTCCTTTCATCTCCTTTGTTTGTACCATACTTGGCACGCGATGTACTATGCAGAGTTGGTGTGCTGTTTTCGGATAAACTGCACCAATAGCATCAGACATACCTGGCAAATTATCAGTGCAAGCAATTAATATATCTTTAAGGCCTCTATTTTTTAACTCTGTTAAATGGCCAAGCCAAAACTTAGAACCCTCATTTTCACTGATCCATAGACCTAAAATATCTTTTTTTCCAGATAAGTCTATGCCTAAAGCAATATATACCGATTTATTGATAATGCGCTTATCTTGCCTGACTTGTACCACAAGGCAATCAAAATACACTATAGCATATACTGATTCAAGAGGACGGTTTTGCTATAAAAGAACTTCATCCATCACATTATCAGTAATTTTACTTATCAGACTTTCACTTATAGTGGCACCATAGAGTTCTTCTAATTGTATCTTAATGTGTAGTAGTCAAGATTTAATCTTACATACAGTAAAAATTAAACTCTAATATTGTCGGTTAAGTCTAGTTTGTCAGTTATGCTTTTAAGATACGATATTTGATTATTTTTTTCAAAGACTAACTTTTTACTATCCTCCCAAGTTTGTATAGGTGTTTTGCCGTAACAATACTTTCCAGAATGGGGTCGCTCATGATTGTAGTAATGCAACCATCTATCTAAATCCCCTTGCAGATCATCTAGATCAGTATAGATTTTTTTACGCATAGCTGTATCAAAGAATTCCTGTTTCATAGTTTTATTAAAACGCTCACACAATCCATTGGTTTGTGGTGAATAGGCTTTAGTGACACTATGTTCTATACCTTCTATGCTTAAAAATAACTCAAAAGCATGATGTTCTATTTTGCCTTTATACTCGGTACCACGATCTGTTAGTATACGTAAGATAGGTATGTTTTGATCTTGATAAAAAGGTAGTATTCTATCATTTAACAGGTCGGCAGCCGTTAGAGCTGTCTTATCAGTGTAAAGTTTTGCGTTTGATACTCTAGAATAGCTATCTATAAATACTTGCGTATAAACTTTTCCTATACCTTTAAAGTTACCCACATAATAAGTATCTTGACACCCTAAGTAACCAGGATGTTCTGTATCTATTTCTCCACATGCTTCTTGTTCATTTCTACCTTTTTCTAGTGCTGCTAGCTGGTATTCAGTTAAAACAAGACCATCTTGAGCCATTTTAGCCTCTAAAGCCTTAAGACGTTTTTTTATATTATTTAAGTCATTACGTAACCAGATAGATCTTACCCCGCCAGGAGAAACAAGCATACCTGCTTTTTTTAACTCATTCGATACCCTAAGTTGACCATAGGCTGGATAGTCTATAGCCATATCTACCACTGCTTTTTCTATAATAGGATCTACTCTATTAGATAGAATAGGCTTCCTCCGGCTTATCTCATATAGTGCGTCTTGGCCACCTGTTTCATACAATGATTTAAAACGATAATAGCTATCTCGACTATAACCCATACTTTTACACGCAGAGGATATGTTGCCTAACGTTTTAGCCAGTTCTAACAGCCCTAATTTCGGTTTGATGATTTTTTGATCTAAGTTCATAGTAGTTAGTATTTATATCCATACAAAGTTAATAAGTGTAAGATTAAATCTTAACTACTACAGTTAATGTCAGATAAGCTCATCCCTTTGGCATATAGAGATAGAATTTTCTGGTCAAGACCATCTATTCTTCTCTGTTGCTTAGGTACGATTATAGGTTCAAATGTACCTGATCTATCTCTTGGAACATCCAAAGATACTTCCCCATGAGCTGTAGTCAAATGCTTGATGTAGCTGCCATTTCTGGAATTATCAGACTCATTTCTACTATATTTACTATAGCCTAAATGATCCTCTAGCTCAGTTTCAAGGGCTCGTTCTACTATATTTTTCGTTAAAGCTTTTAACAGACCATCTTGGGCAAAGATAGTCGATAAGTCTGCTCCATCTTCTAACAAGAAAGCTATCGCTTCTTGAATCTTTGGATTAGGAGAACCTTTCTTTTTTGATTGCATGATGATAATAGGTAATTAAATATTAATATTATAACAACCAAAATCATTTTACACAATCTTCTGGAAAGACCCAGTAAAGGACATACAATATCAAGACAATTATTTTCAGTTGCTTTATAAAGGGCTTAGTTGTAAAGCTTTCCTCATCATTTCGATAACCAGTATATGTATGCTACCTGCACTAGGCGAGGAATTATTTTTTCGTGGCATTTTACAAAACATTTTGCTAACAAAGCTAAAAAAACCACTGCCTGCAATAGCCTTTTCTGCTTTACTATTTAGTGCCATACATTTTATGCCTATGCAGGCATCTATTTCTTTCTTAAAGGATTTCTTTATGGCAGCATCTATTATATTACAGGCAGTTTGCTTCTGCCCATATTAGGACATTTTCTAAATAACCTTACTTGTACTTTGATTAAAGACTATCCGAATCATAACATTTCTGCTGCCACTGAAACAAAGATAGAAACATGGTTATCTACTCCAATTTGTATAACCGGTATTATCATTTGCCTATCCTTGGGTTACCTCTGCTTTAAGGCTTTATACCTCTATCGAAAAAAACTACAATGAATGCACTCCAATCTTCCCTATTGTGGAAACATGCCTATTTAAGCAAATAGAATATTCAATATCAAGATTTATAATTTTATTCAATGGCAATACAAATGCTATTTAAAATGAACGAACAATAGAGTATATATTATTTATTTTTCTTATCATTACCTTATATAAAGCCATTGTTATGCAAAACATTTTATTACAAAGATCTATTCTATACACGATTGTTACCTTATTCTATGCTGTAGCGACTGGTTGTAAACCAACCCGATCTAACCAGACAACTATAAAAATAACCACACCACCTACAGCAACACAACAAGACAAGGAAACACCAAAAGAAAGTGATCCTGATGATCTTTCATCTGTTAAGAATCTTTTAGATGTTCCTAGTAAAGAGGAAAAGAAGGAGGAAGAAGATGATAAGGATATAAAAAATAAGATAGAAGAAGAATTGGCAGCAGAGCAACAAAAACTAGAGCATTCCCTAAAAGAAGAAGAAGAAGAAGAAAAAATTGGGAATCCAAATCGTTTCCAAGATAGTAGTGATTCGCATAGCGTTCAGCCAACCGCTCCTCCGCTTCCTGATGACCCTCCTCCTCCATACGACAGTCATGGGTGGAGTAATAATAATCTTTCAACTAGTTCTACTTATAACCATCCCATACTTACCTCATCTAAAGTATGCAAAAAGTGTCTAGACAATAATAATACCTATGAATTTGATGAACAAGATATCAAGCATCTACTTGAAAATCCATCAAACAAACAGAAGATTAAAAAAGCTCAATTACAAGTAATCAATATATTAAAGAGGCTGTCACTACGGTGGAAAAAAAGGCGTCTATATATGTTTAAAGAAAAGCTATCAGCATTACTAAAAGAAAAAACAAATCTAGAGGAAGCACAAAATAAAATAGTTACGAATCGAGCGCTATGTAGTACGCATAAGGAAAAGAAGCTAGAAGATAATTTTATACAAATCGACGTGATAAACTATAAGATCGAACGTTTAGAGAAAATTATTAAAATAATAGGGAAAAAAAATAATAAGTCAGACGAATCTACTAATATAGGAGCAAAGCCATATCCAGTTTAAGAATGGCCAAATAGACCAAGTATCATAAACGACAATCAAGGTAACCCTACTAACCCTACAGGGGGCTTATATCCATCACTTGGCAACTACCTTTAGATTCGATAAGGTGAATCTGATAGGTTAAAAGTTATAGATTGCCTCTTGCAATAGAGGCAACGCCGCATCTTTTGCTGAAATAATTTGGGGTATTTCATAATCTTCCCAAGGAATATTTAAGGTAGGATCTTGAAAATGAATGCCCTGCTCTGCGTCTGGATAACGATATGCATCGCACTTATACGCTACTATAGCCTCGTTGCTTAAGGCTATAAAGCCATGGGCAAAGCCTCTAGGCACAAAAAGCTGATGCTGGTTTTCTGAAGAAAGTAAAAAGCCTTGCCACCTTCCAAAGGTATCCATTTCCTTACGCAAGTCTACTACCACATCCCATATAACGCCCTGTACCACACGAACCAATTTGGCTTGTGCATAGGGCGCCAATTGATAATGGAGCCCACGAAGGGTTCCTTTTTTAGATAAAGATTGATTTTCTTGTATAAAAGAAACATCCAAGCCTACTGCCTTATATTTTTCTTTATGGTAAGATTCAAAAAAATAACCTCTGCTATCGTAATATATAGTAGGTTTAAACAGTAAAAGACCTGAAAGGTATGGTGCTTCTAATTGCATGACTTATCTGTAGATATTCGTTTAGCCAATGGTGTCAACTTAAGGATTATATCCAGCTCTGCTTGCTAACCACACAAAACAAGCAAAAACGCCCATTGTAAAAAGTTGTGCCTAGAAAGCACACCTTGCAGCTGAGCAGAAAAACAGTTTAATGGAGGCCACAGGGTGGCTTCTGTTTTTCGAGCTGTAAGGGGGGCGTTGAGAAACCCTTTGCACAGGGTTTGATTTTTTGCACACGTTTTTATCAAGAAAAAAGTAGCATACAACTCCTTTTACTTTACAAAGTCATAACCCAATACAAACCCTAGCCCATTGATACCTATTACAATCCCAGAATCTCCCCTAAACTCAAACCCAAAGTCCCAAACCCAATTGAATAATTGATGAGGTTGGTTTTGAGCGCTATCAGGCTTAATCTTAAAAATAGAATGATATATGTTCAATGACCCTTTATCATATATATCTCGTATATCCTGCAGCGTAACACCACGTTGGTCGGCAATATCCTTACCTCTTTGTAAGGTATCATAAAATATATCTTTGATGACAGAACTATCAATATGGACAGAATGACACTGTTTTTTCTGTAGACCAAAGCACATCAATATCAAACGAGGACCTCCATAGCATACTAATTTCCGGCTCTTTTCCGGATACAACCGGAAAAATAACGGTAAACTTATTGCATGAAATGCTATACGGTCCAAACCAGCGTGCACTATATAACCTGCATCTTTAGCAGATAAGGAATTAATTGCATGCATAACACGATATCCAAAAGAAAATAAACTTGTATCCAATAGCTTTTTATGATCGACAGAAAAATCTACTGTAAAAAGGCAGTTATAACTATAAAACAACCCGGTTTGAAGGCCTATTCCATTGAATGGATGCCATTCTACAACAGGACCAATGGCTATTTCACTACCAATGGCCCAATGTTTTTCAATAATTTTTTTAGTCCCTTTGGCCCAGCTTTTTATACCAATATGTAAGATGGACCGTTCATTTTTACCCAAAAAATCATTTTGCTGTATGGGACCCGTGGAAGGCTTGATAGCAAAAACTGGATAATGGCCTACCCATCCTATCCATAACCCGACGAGTAGTGCAAACTTTGCCATTTGAATGCTTCAATTAGAAAAGAGGATTGTTAAGAGGGGTGCTTCCACTTAGTGGAGTGCAAGCTGTTTATAGTGGACTGGTTTCTTCAGACATTTTTTTCTTACTTTTCTTTCCTGTTTTTTCCCCTTTACTAGCTTACCATTTTTAAATGGTTAAGATAAACGTTCATAGGTTTTTGATAGTTAATACTAGAATGAAACCTTTTATAATTATATTTAGTAATGTAACTGCTAATTCCTTCTTTTAATGCCTTAATATTTTTAAACTCATTGATAAAGATGCAATTATATTTTAGGGTTCTAAAAAATCTTTCTATTACAATATTATCAATACTTCTACCTCTTCCATTCATGGAGATTTGAACATTATGATTTTTTAATAGATCTGTATGCTTATGACTAGTATACTGGCTACCTTGATCACTATTAAAGAACGCTGGTGCAGGATATTTACTAAGTGCTTCTTCCAAAGTATCTGTGACAAGCGTTGTATCCATAGTATTGGATAATTTATAACTTAGTATGGCTTTACTATGCCAGTCTATAATAGCCGAAAGATACATATAACCAGTATTGGTTCGAATATAAGTAATATCCCCACTCCAAACCTTATTCGATTTAGGTACATGCACCTGCTTTGTCTTACCAGAGTTCACCCAATATTTATCCAACAGGTAACTATATACTTTATGCTGAGCATCTTTACAAGAAATAGAGCGCTTTTTACCTGGATAAATAGCCGATATACCCAGTACACCCATATACTTAAGCACACGATCTCTGCCTACATTAAACCCATCCTCTTGTAGTTGATTGTATATATAGCGATAACCATATTCCGGATGTTCCCTGTAAATCGAATCTATTTTGTTTAAAACAGCTGTATTACAGTTGTTTAATTTCTTAGATGTGTAATATATCAAAGAGCGATTTATCGATAATAATGCACATTGCCTTGCCTTGGGTAATTTAGGAAACTTGGATCTGACAAGACTTTTCTTACTTAAGAAATCCAAGCTCTTTAGCTTTCCCACTGCCCAATCTCGCTCAACGGTAGCCTTACCTAAGGCTTTAGCAAGCTCATCATTTTGATGCTTAAGAGCCTGTATTTCATCCTTATAAACACTAGTAACTTTCGATGGATCAAAAGCTACTGAAGCATTTTCTAAAAACTGACGTTTCCAATTTTGAATAGTTTTACTAGTGATACCATATTTGGACGATAACTCGGCTACCGTTAAATCTTCTTTTAGTAAAGTTAATACTATTTTAGTCTTTTCTTCCGAACTAAAATGCCTAATCTTTTTTCTTCCCATCTGATTAATTTATTTTATGACTTTAAAACTATACCATACGGAAAATAAAGTAAAAGATTTTTGTCCGATTTCTTCAGTCCATTATATTTTTCTTTTCAGCTGTAAGGTGCACTTTCCTATCATAACTTTTTATAAGGGGCAGTTTCTTATTTTTTTGTAGGATAGCCATACCGGTGAATAGGTACTTTTGATCAAGCAAGAATGTGATATAAATACCTTATGACTTAGGTTTATTTATTAAGCGATAAATCTTTAAGCCCACACCATTGTCTAAATGCATACAATGATAAATTATATCATGTACCCATGCACCAAATATTTTTCTTTAAAAAAAGACTCGGTAAAATACTGCTGAAGGGGATATAGATCCATAGATAATGGCAAGGTTTCAAATGGCGCGCCTTTCAGGTAGAGTATACCATTATATAAGCTATTTTTGCTTTCCTTAGCTATTTTATCTTTTACCCAACTATAGAACAAGGTTAGATTGGTAACGCCTCTGCCCACTATAAAATCATACTCCCCCTTTAAGGTCTCTCCTCTTACCCAAGAGACTGTAATATTGTTCAACCCAAGGGTGGTTATAATTTCTTGTACTGCTTTTATCTTTTTTGCAGTAGCATCCACTAAATGAAAATCCACCTCTGGAAAGACCTAGAGTAAAGAAATGGTTGTACGACTTAAAATTAAGCACATCTGATGCTATTGATTGCTGGCAATACTGCAACTGATTAACTTTATTCTTCATTGTTTTCCCATTTCCTTCTCATCCCACCGTACGTTCAGTTTTCCCGAATACGGCGGCCCGACAGTCTTCTTCCTAAACCTTGCGCAACTTTCTCAGGATACCTTTTTTTTTTTTTTTTTTTTTTTTTTTTTTTTTTTTTTTTTTTTTTTTTTTTTTTTTTTTTTTTTTTTTTTTTTTTTTTTTTTTTTTTTTTTTTTTTTTTTTTTTTTTTTTTTTTTTTTTTTTTTTTTTTTTTTTTTTTTTTTTTTTTTTTTTTTTTTTTTTTTTTTTTTTTTTTTTTTTTTTTTTTTTTTTTTTTTTTTTTTTTTTTTTTTTTTTTTTTTTTTTTTTTTTTTTTTTTTTTTTTTTTTTTTTTTTTTTTTTTTTTTTTTTTTTTTTTTTTTTTTTTTTTTTTTTTTTTTTTTTTTTTTTTTTTTTTTTTTTTTTTTTTTTTTTTTTTTTTTTTTTTTTTTTTTTTTTTTTTTTTTTTTTTTTTTTTTTTTTTTTTTTTTTTTTTTTTTTTTTTTTTTTTTTTTTTTTTTTGCATAATAAGCGACTTAGATAAATTCATAAGCAATGCTTTCCTATGCCCTGCAGGCCTACCCAGCCGATTAATTTTGTTTCTATGCCTCATTGATTTGTACTAATACGACCTTAAATGTACTGTATGCCTTAACTTTAAATAAAAACTACCCATCTAACTTATACCTAGAGAGATCCATACCAATTTTCAAATTCTTTTCTGCCAAAAGTTGATCGATCTCATCACGTGACTTACGACCAAAGTTTCTAAATTTCATGGCATCAAAATCTTTCACCGTGACCAGATCTTCTAAAGTCTCAATGCCTGCTGATTTAAGACAATTTAACACACGAGAAGAACACTTCAGTTCACTAATATGGGTTTTGAGATTCCTTTGCATGGCTACTGTTTCTTCATCTAACAGCTGAACGGTTTCATCCTCTGGCAATTGCACAGCAATTTCCTGTCCAGATAACAAATTGAGATGCTGAATCATTAACTTAGCCGCTTGCCTAATGCTCTCCTCCGGGCTAATCGAACCATCCGTTTTTACTTCAAAGGTCAATTGTTCATAATCTGTACGCTGCCCAACACGCATATTTTCCACACGATATTGCACACTTACAATAGGAGAAAAGATGGCATCAATAGTAATGAGATCTAAAGCTGGTTCCTTAGGTTTATTCTCCTCAGCTGAAAGATAGCCCCTATGCTTTACCACATGGAGTTCTATATCAAAACTGGCAGATGCATCAAGCCTACAAATCAGTAGATCTGGATTTAAAACTTCGAAAAAAGGAGTAGCTTTAGCAATATCACCTGCCCGAAACTCAGATTTGTTAACCCGAACCGAAATAATATCGTCACCCCCTTCTGCAACTTTCTTTAAACGAACCTGCTTGAGATTTAAAATAATCTCTACCAGATCTTCTTGTACACCTTCAATAGTAGAAAACGCATGACGGACCCCAGGAATTTTAATGGCAACAATAGCATACCCTTCTAGGGAAGACAACAATACCCGCCTAAGTGTATTACCAATGGTAGTACCATATCCCTTTTCAAGGGGACAAAAACTAAAAATGCCATGTAAGGGATCAACCTTCTCCACAAATATCTTCTCGGGCATTTGAAATGCTAATGACGACATATAGAATCTTTAATTTGATTTAACAAGGAAACAATAGAAACATTACTTGGAATGGAGCTCCACAATACTTCGTTCATTAATTTCTTCTGGTATTTCAGAACGTTGCGGGAAAGCAAGAAATTTTCCTACCATCAATGTTGGATCCCATTCTAACCAACTATATTTATTAGATGGATTATTTGCTATGTTATTAACAATCAAAGCCATTTTCTTTGCTTTCTTGGTGATGCCTATTATTTCTCCAGGCTTTAAAGTATAGGAAGGAATATCCACTATTCCAGTATTAACGGTAATGTGCCCATGGGATACCATCTGTCTTGCTTCCCCGCGCGTAGTAGCAATACCCAGCCTATAAACGGTATTGTCTAAGCGAGCCTCCAACCGCTGAAGTATGACTTCACCTGTAATACCTTTACTTTTAGTAGCTTTTTCACAAAGGTTCTTAAACTGACGCTGTAATACCCCATAAGTATATTTTGCTTTTTGCTGTTCTACCAACTGAAGCCCAAACTGAGAACGTCTTTTACGCCTTTTACCATGTTGCCCCGGCGGATAATTTTTTCTTTGCAACACCTTATTAACAGACGAACCAAATATCGGACTATTATACCTTCTTGCAACTTTTGCTTTTGGACCACGATATCTTGCCATACGCTATTTTCTTCTAATATAAATAAGTAACCATCAGATCTCTTTCAAAACTCAATTCCTAATGGCAATTTTGGTGTCGAAGCTTGCCTATGCTCCTCAAATACATCTAGTATTCTGCGGTGCTCGACTGCACCTCTCCCAAAAATTGCCCATCACAAATAGGTTGCACAAGAGATCTATTTTATGGACGCCTACGCTTAGGTGGCCTACAACCATTGTGCGGAAGAGGTGTAACATCTCTAATAGAAACTACTTCTAAAGAATGCTCTTGAAGGGCACGAATGGCCGACTCACGCCCAATCCCTGGCCCCTTTACAAATACATTCACCCGCCGTAAACCCAACTCATGGGCAGCTTTTGCACAATCGGCTGACGCTATTTGAGCAGCATATGGTGTGTTTTTCTTAGATCCCTTAAAGCCCATCTTACCAGAAGAAGACCAAGCAATCACCTGACCCGCCTCATTTGTAATCGAAATAATAAGGTTATTAAAAGTAGCTTGAATATGCGCCTGCCCCTCTTTACCAACCTTTACAACCCTTTTTTTAACTTTATTTTTTCCCGTATTTTTCATCGTAATCTTCTATAGACTTTCTTTAAATTTAAAAGAAAGGTAGACTTTATTTGGCAGCTTTCTTTTTATTCGCAATGGTTTTAGGCTTGCCTTTACGTGTTCTAGCATTGGTCTTGGTCCGCTGGCCACGAACGGGTAAACCCATTTGATGCCTATGACCTCTATAACACTTAATTTCAACCAATCGCTTAATATTCAACCGAATCTCCGATTTTAAGTCTCCCTCTATTTTATATACACCACGAATGGCCGTCCTAATGGCTTTTAATTCATCATCCGTCCAGGTGGATACCCGGCGATCTTTATCCATTCGAACCGCTTCAAGAATTTTATTTGCAGAACTCCTGCCAATTCCATATATATACGTAAGCGCAATCTCTCCACGCTTATTATCTGGAATATCTACACCTAATACCCTAGCCATATGCTACCCTTGTCTTTGTTTAAATTTAGGCTGCTTCTTATTGATTACATACAATACACCCTTGCGACGTACAATCTTGCAATCAGCGCTTCTTTTTCTAACAGATGTTTTAACTTTCATAATTAGCGTAACTACTCGGTTGTTTTGTATCTATGCACTATCCTAGCTTGTGTTAAATCATAAGGGGTTAACTCCATCCTAACAGAATCACCAGGAAGAATTCTAATATAGTTTTTACGCATCCTCCCAGAAATATGGGCCCTAACGATATGGCCATTTTTAAGTGCAACCTTAAATACCGCATTTGGTAATGCTTCTTGTACTATTCCACCTTGTTCAATAGGAGGTATCTTAGCCATATTATTTTATCTAATTTTACTTTATCTTAATTTTAGTTACTTGCGTCCTCCCTGCTCTGATGCGCACCATCATGATATAACAAACAAAGACCCGCCCAGGGCTAATATATTAAATTTATTGCAAATACCCAGTACTTACTGCTTGATTCAAAAAATCACTTCACGCCAACCCCTTTGTTAATAATTACTTCATATCGACGCATCAACAAGTAACTTTCAATTTGTTGAAAGATTTCTAACATAGAACTGACCATAATTAACAAAGAAGTGCCTCCGTAAAACTTAGAAAAAGATAAACTTAAACCACCCATACAGGCAAAAGCGGGCAAAACAGCAATAACTGCCAAGAAAATAGCAGCTGGAAGGGTTATCTTATCCAACACACCATCTAAAAAACGAGCGGTTGCATTGCCAGAGGTAATACCAGGAATAAAACTACCCGCACGCTTCATATCTTCTGCTATTTGAATAGGATTGACCGTAATAGCGGTATAAAAAAATGTAAAAACAATAATGAAAAAAGCAAACAAAAGGTTAAATAACCAACTGGTAAAATCTTGCAACATGCCACTGATATGGGCCAACCAAAGAAATTTATCTTTCCAAAGACCTAACAAAAATGAAATAGCAACAATCAAAAGGTTGGCAAATATAATAGGCATCACACCTGAACTATTGAGCTTAAATGGTATATACTGACGCTGCCCCCCATATATCGTACTGGTACTCAATTGCTTTGCATATTGAATGGGAACCCTACGTGTGGCTTGTGTAAAAGCAACTAGCGCAAGCACAATTAAAAACAACACGAATAACTCCAATGCAAATAAAAATATAGACCTACTACCACGGTGGACCGCTTCCTCGTATAGTGCAGAGGGAAAAGCAGATACAATACCTACCATTATTAACATGGTCACACCATTGCCAATACCTTTATCTGTAATTTTTTCTCCTAGCCACATACAAAATAGGGCGCCTGCGGTCAAAATAATAATAGAAATAAAAATAAAAAAAGTGCGACTTATGGAAACATTTCCGCTACCTGTAGCAATAAATAAATATTGAAAAGACTGAAATATAGCAATAAAGATAGTAAGTACGCGAGAAATTTGCGCAATTTTACGTTTGCCCATTTCGCCTTCACGTTGTATTTTTTGAATTTTGGGCCAAGCAATGGACAAAAGCTGCATGATAATAGAGGCGGAAATATAAGGGGTAACCCCGACTGAAAAAACAGAAAACTGGTTAAGAGAACTGCCTAAAAAACTATCGAGCAAGCCAAATACGCGCTTTGCGCTACCAGAAATTTGCGTTACATCTATACCTGGCAAAACAATAATACTTCCTATACGGAAAAATACCAAAAAGAACAATGTATTCCTTATACGAATCCTAAGCTCTTTTATCAAAAAGATATCCTTAATAACCTTAAATAGCTTATTCATATATAGGCAATATAGTAACTTCTCCTCCAAGATCTTGAATCGCTTGTAAAGCAGCAGCTGAACAACGATGCGCAGCAACAGAAAGCTTAAGGGTTAATGCGCCATCTCCCAATATTTTGTATTTTTCATTCTTTCCGATTACGTTATACCTTCTCAAGAAAAAATGATCGATGCAAGAGACCTGATACTTCTCGGCTAATGCTTGCAAAGTAGAAAGATTCAAAGGTGTAAACTCGATTCGACTAGGACATTTAAATCCATACATAGGAATACGCCTTTGCAAGGGTTGCTGCCCCCCTTCAAAACCAATCTTGCTTTTATAACCAGATCTAGACTGCGCACCATTATAACCACGGGTAGCGGTTCCACCTTTACCAGAACCTTGCCCTCTACCTATGCGCTTTTTATGCTTTAAAGCACCTATTGCTGGCTTAAGTGTATGTAATTCCATAAACAATTATATCTTTTCTGTAACTACTAAGTGGTTGACTTTTTTTACCATACCCAATATTTGAGGGGTAACTTCAACTACAATACCCTTATTAATGCGCCCCAATCCAAGTGCTTTAATGGTAGCTTTTTGGGATTTAGGACGTTTTATTAAACTACGTACCTGAGTAATTTTAATTTGTTCCATAACAACCTTATCCATTAAAGACTTTATCTAAAGAGATACCACGCTGCCTAGCAATGGCCACAGGATCACGCAGTTGCAACAATGCCTTAAAAGTCGCCTTGACCACATTGTGCGGATTAGAAGAACCTTGAGACTTAGACAAAACGTTTTTAATACCCACACTTTCTAAAACAATACGCACGCCGCCACCGGCAATCACACCGGTACCGGAGGCTGCTGGCTTAATCAGGACACTGCCACCACCATATTTACCAATTGCCCCATGGGGAATGGTGCCACGTAAAATAGGGACTTTGATGAGATTACGCTTGGCTGCTTCTACCCCCTTAGCAATTGCATCTGTTAACTCTTTTGCCTTACCAAGCCCATAACCTACAATGCCATCACCATTTCCAACTACTACCACCGCAGCGGAACTAAACCTGCGACCACCTTCAACGACCTTGGTAACGCGCTTAATGGCCACTACCCTTTCTTCAAGATTATAGTCACTGGCCTTGAGTTTTTTACCACCTAATATCATTTTGACTAAAATTTAAGACCTTGTGCTCGAGCACCTTCAGCCAACGCTTTGACCTTACCATGGTAAACATAGCCAGAACGATCAAATACAATGGTTGTAATCCCCTTAGCTAGGGCTTGCTCAGCAATGGCTTTTCCTAACGCCAATGCCCCCGCAACATTATTTTTACTAATCTTTAACTTACCTAGAGAAGAAGAGAGCAGTGTTTCTCCTTTGTCATCATTAATAAGCTGTGCATACATAGAGGTATTGCTCTTAAAAAGAGAGAGACGTGGCTGCGCCAATGTGCCGTGCACACGCTTTCTAATCCTTTTTCTAACTTTAAGCCTGCTTTCTACCTTTTTATCCTTCACTTTCATCTTTTCTACTATATAGGAATACCAAATAGTTCAAACATATATTTATATGTTACTTCTTAGTAGATTTACCGACTTTACGTCGCACTTGCTCACCCAAGAATCTAACACCTTTACCCTTGTAAGGCTCAACTTTTCTTAAAGAACGAATTTTAGCAGCTACCTGACCAAGCAGTTGTTTATCCATAGATTCCAAATGAACCAATGGATTTTTGCCTTTAGGCAACTCAGTCGTGGCAGCGATCTCTTCTGGCAAAACCAGAACAATATCATGGGAATAGCCTAAACTTAACTCTAGCAATTTATCTTGGACATTGGCTTTGTAACCAACCCCTACTAATTCTAACGTGCACTTAAACCCAACACTGACGCCTACCACCATATTATGAATCAAAGCTCTATAAAGGCCATAAAAGGCTTTAGACTTCTTAGGATCAACTGGTACTACCTTAACCAACCCTTCGGAAACTTCAACCATAATGGTTGGATCAACGCGCTGTTGCAACACACCCTTAACACCTTTAACCTGTACAATCCCTCCATCCATTGCCTCTACCACAACCCCTGGTGGCACATGAATGGGCTGCTTCCCTATTCTTGACATTTTTCCTAATTTTAGTAAACATAACAAAGTACTTCACCACCAACATGGATTTTGCGGGCTTCCTTGTCTGTCATAATGCCCTTGGAGGTAGACAATATGGCTATACCCAATCCATTAATGACACTAGGCATAGCAGCAACAGTGGCATATTTACGCAAGCCTGGCTTACTTACACGTTTCAACTTTACAATAGCAGATTGCTTTGTAAAAGCATCATACTTGAGTGCAATTTTAATAATGGGCTGAACGCTGTTGGGCTTAGAGGTCACCTTATATCCTCGAATATATCCTTTTTCTTGCAACACCTCCGTAAGCTTCGTCTTGGTTTTTGAAGCGGGGATTTCTACAATGCTATGCTTGGCATGAATAGCATTTCTAATCCTAGTAAGATAATCAGCTATTGGATCTGTCGTCATAGTACTTATACATTAACAAATAATAAAAATAGGTATATACATTTATAGTTAGATGACTACCAACTTGCTTTCCGTATACCTGGTAACTTCCCCTCTAAAGCCCATTGTCTAAAGACCAGTCGAGAGACACCAAATTTTCTGATATATCCACGCGCTCTACCCGTTACATTGCACCTGTTGCGCAATCTAACCGGAGAGGCATTCTTAGGAAGCTTATCAAGTGCTATATAATTACCCTGTTTCTTTAATGCAGCCCTTTTAGCAGCATATTTGGCTACCCAATACCTTCTTTTCCTATCTCTTGCTTTGACTGATTCTTTTGCCATAACTTTTTAAATTAATCTTGCTCCACATTAAAGGGCATTCCTAAAGCTTTCAAGAGCTGAAATGCGGCTTCATTGTCTTGGGCAGTTGTAACAAAAGTTATATTCATACCATTGATCTTAATCACTTTATCAATGCTAATTTCTGGGAATATGATTTGTTCCTGAATCCCTACATTGTAGTTACCGTTTCCATCAAATCCAGTGGTTCGTAACCCCCAAAAATTTCTAATTCTGGGTAGTGCAATGGATATAAAGCGATCGAGGAATTCATACATAAGCCTCCCACGTAAAGTAACTTTTACACCAATAGGCATACCTACTCTAAGCTTAAAATTAGAAACTGATTTTTTGGCACGGGTAGGTACTGCACATTGCCCAGTAATCGCGGTTAACTCTTCTAACCCAAGCTGGATTAATTTTTTATTGGATACACCATCACCTAATCCTTGATTGATACATATCTTCTGTAATCTAGGGACTTGCATAGGAGATTTATACCCAAATAGATCTTTGAGCGAGGGAATAACTTCTGCAAAATACTTTTCTTGTAATCTAGGCTTCAACATTTTGTATAAAATTTCCTGTTTTTTTAGCATACCGCTGGAGCTTACCGGATGCATTATGTTTTCTTCCCACACGAGTAGGGACCCCACTTATTGGATCAATTAACATGAGATTACTGATATGGATAGGAGATGGTTGCTTCTGAATGGCTCCCGTAGGACGTTCAGCAGAAGGCTTTACATGTCTGACTACTATGTTCATACCCTCGACAATGGCACGATATGCTTTGGGAAATACTTTTACAACAGTCCCCTGTTCATTTCTATGTTTGCCTGCTAAAATCTTTACGCGATCGCCTGCTCGAATGTGAATCTTGAGATTCTTTTTTATTGTTTTCTTCATGCTTTATAGTACTTCATCAGCTAAAGAAGCTATTTTCATAAACTTTTTATCTCGAACCTCTCGAGCAACTGGCCCAAAAACACCTGTGCCTTTGGGCTCATTGTTGTTTTCAATTAACACAATAGCATTATCCTCAAAGCGAATATAAGAACCATCTTTACGCTTTACTTCCTTTCGGGTACGAACCACCACAGCTTTAGAAATGGTGCCTTTTTTAAGCGCACTAGAAGGATTAGCCGTCTTTACGGTTACTACAATTTTATCACCAACATGGGCATATCGCCTACGCGTTCCACCCAACACGCGAATACACAGGGCTGTCTTTGCGCCACTATTATCGGCTACTTTTAGTATTGATTCCTGTTGTATCATCTTTTATTTAGCTCTTTCTATGATTTCAACCAGCCTCCATCGCTTCTTTTTACTTAAAGGACGCGTTTCCATAATTCTCACCAGATCACCAATACTACAAGTATTTTCCTCGTCATGTGCCATAAACTTGGTAGCCGTTTTGACAAACTTACCATATACGGGGTGTATGGCCTTGGTATCCATGACAACGGTTATGGTCTTATAGGACTTGTTACTGATGACCCTTCCTACCTTTTCTTTTCTTCTATTTCTCAGCATGGTGATGACAATTCTAATGGTTGCTTGAGGCAACTATTCCGAGCTGTTTTTAGTCTTGCAATATATTTTCTTGTTTCCCTAATTTTCATAGGATTCTCAATGGGAGAGACCAAATAGGCAAACCTTAGCTTTACTAAATAATCCAACGCTTCCTTTAACTTATCATTGCTTTCTTGAGAAGAAAGCAACTGAATCTCTTTGTACTTCATTTTAAAAACTTATTGAACATCCACCTAAAATAGCACCTAGCCATAGGCAAACCACCTTACATTCCATGCGACCCATCGAACCTATGCGGCTGGATGATAATCCCTTCGGACTACGAAATTTGCCTTAATAGGCAACTTATGGATGGCAAGACGCATGGCACGTTCTGCTACTTCCTTAGTAACACCATCTAACTCAAAGAGAATTCTACCAGGCTTCACAACCGCTACAAAACAATCTGGCGCACCTTTACCCTTACCCATCCTTACTTCAGCTGGTTTTTTGGTCAGGGGTTTATCTGGAAAAATTCTATTCCAAACCTGCCCTTGCCGTTTCATTTCTCTTGTAATGGCAATACGCATGGCTTCAATTTGCCGAGCAGTAATATAGGAAGGTTCTAGCGCCTTCAGCCCAAAGGTACCAAATTCTAATGAATTTCCCTTCATAGATAAGCCCTTTATTCTCCCCTTCTGCGTTTTTCTGTAACGTACTCTTTTTGGTTGTAACATTTTAGTGATTCAATACAAAAGTTAACATCATTGTAATGGGCATCTAGCTATTTCCGTTCTCTAGAAGGCGCAATCGCTTTCTCTCCTATCCTACTTGCTTTGCTTACTGAACGTTGTGCACGATGGACCGCAACATCACCTTTAGAAATCCAAACTTTAATACCTATTCTACCATAAATGGTATGGGCCTCAACGGCCGCATAATCTATATCGTTACGAAGCGTATGGAGCGGCACAGAACCCTCTTTAAACGGTTCTGACCTAGCCATTTCAGCACCATCTAATCTACCGGAAACCTTAATCTTAACACCTTGCGCACCGGCACGGATCACTGCAGCTATAGACTGCTTCACCACGCGCTTATAAGGCATACGACCTCTAATCTGTTGTGCAATTTGCAAGGCAACCAACCTAGCTTCCAAATCTGGTCTTTTTACCTCAACAATATTGAGTTCAACTTCTTTTTTAGTAAGCTTTTTGAGCTCCTCTTTTACCTTATCGACTTCCGTCCCCGACTTGCCAATCACAATGCCTGGGCGAGCGGTTCGAATGGTAACGGTAATTTTTTTGCCCGCACGTTCTATAAGAATTCTAGCAACGCTCGCTTTAGCCATTCGAGCATTTAGATAGGCCCGTATTTTTTCATCCTCCATTAACTTTTCTGCATAGGAGGCTTTTGATGCAAACCAACTAGAATCTGGCTTTCGGATAAACCCAACTCTAAAGCCGACGGGATTAACTTTTTGACCCATTGTAGTATTATTTCGTCTATAGTGTGGCTAGGTAGTTGTACTTGAAACGATCTCACGCGGCACAGCAGCAAAATTGGTTGCGCTATCTACCACAATAACAACATGACTAGATCTTTTTCTAATCCTATGCGCTACACCTCTTGGTGCAGGCATAATTCTTTTGAGCATACCTGCTCTATCCACGGTTATCTTTTTTATAAAAATTGGCGCCTCTTCCAAATCCACTCCATTATTATTCTGCCAGTTTGAAATAGCAGAAAGCAAGAGTTTTCTAAGTTGAACAGCAGCCTGCTGTGGCTTGCTCTGTAAAATAGCTAATGATGTAACTACGCTTTTACCTCTAATAAGCGCCGCTAATCGCCCCATCTTACGCGCAGATATAGGTAGTTTTCTTAAATTTGCGGTTGCCTCCATAGTTCAAATTATCTTTTTTTAGACGTATGGCCTTTAAAATTTCTTGATAAGGAAAACTCACCTACCTTATGACTTACCATTGATTCTGTAATAAAAACAGGAATAAACTTATGACCATTGTGCACCGCAAGGGTATGGCCTACAAAATCTGGCGTAATGGTTGACCGCCTAGACCAGGTTTTAACTACCGTTTTCTTACCGGATTGATTGAGCATATCTATCTTACGTTGTAGATGATGCGCCACATAGGGTCCCTTTTTTATAGATCTACCCATTATTTTTTCTTTTTACTAATGATCAGTCTAGCAGAATATTTATTACGATTTCGGGTCTTTTTACCTTTTGCATATAACCCTCTAACAGACCTAGGATGACCCCCAGAGGACTTGCCTTCCCCACCACCCATTGGGTGATCAACAGGGTTCATTACAACTGCCCGGACACGCGGCCTTTTACCGAGCCAACGGCTTCTGCCTGCTTTAGCAATGGTAACATTATCATAGTCACTATTGGAAACAGATCCAATAGTAGCCATGCAATGGCCCAATACCAAACGCCTTTCACCAGAAGGCAATTTAATGGTCACATACTTGCCACTTTTAGAAAGCAGCTGCGCATAAGACCCAGCACTTCTGGCTAGTGCAGCGCCACGCCCAGGTGCTAGCTCAATATTATGAATAACCGTTCCCAATGGAATATCCTTCATTTCCATAGCATTGCCTAAATCTATTGGGGCATCTGAACCTGCTACAACCTTAGCCCCAACCTTAAGCCCTTCGGGTGCTATAATGTAGCTTTTTTCACCATCTACATAATGCAATAGGGCTATGTATGCCGTACGCATAGGATCATACTCAATAGCGTGCACAAATGCAGGAATAGCAAATTTCCTTCTCTTGAAATCAATAAGACGGGCACGGCGCTTATGTCCACCCCCTCTATGCGGAACGGTGATTCTACCTCGATTATTCCGACCACCTGTGCGCTTGCTCTTCACTAAGAGTGACTTCTCCGGTTTACGAGCCGTAATAACAGTAGAAAAATCTGGCGCTATTCTAAAACGCTGACCGGGGGTGGTTGGATTAAGTTTCTTTAATGGCATAACTAGATCAACTAAGAGCTATAAAATTCAATGCAAAAGGTTAGAAATTACTATAAAAATCTATAACATCCCCTGCCTTAAGCGTTACAAGTACTTTCTTGTAGGAAGGCCTTTTTCCTTTCATTACGCAGGACTTGGTATACCGCGTTATGGGTTTACCAGCATAACGCATGGTATTAATTTTATCCACTGTAACGCCATAAAAGCGCTCGATTTCTTTTCGTATCTGGTGCTTATCTACACGGCTATCTACAATTAGACCATAGACACCATACTTATTAAGTGCAGATACTTTTTCAGTTACCAAAGGTTTCTTTAGGATGCTCATCTGTTATCGGGTCAATTTTTCTACTATAGGTGCTATTGCATTCTCCATAATCAACAATTGTTTTGCATGCAACAGGTCATAGGTATTGACGTGATCCACACAAAGCACCTTTGTTTGCTTGATATTTCTACTGGATAGCACAATATTTTTGTCTGCGTTAGGTAAGATCAATAATGTCTTTTCATCAAAAAAAGACAAGTTTTGCAGCATGCCTAAGTAATTTTTTGTTTTTGGTGTATCAAAAGAAAAGGGCTCTAAAATGGAGATATGGTTTGCCTTAGCTTTATAGGTAAATGCAGATTTTCTGGCTAATTTTTTTACCTTACGATTCAATTTAAAACTATAATCCCTTGGTTTTGGACCAAAAATACGACCTCCTCCTCTGAATAGAGGCGACTTAATGTCACCAGCCCTAGCCGTACCTGTACCTTTTTGTCTCTTAATTTTTCTTCTAGAACCACTTACTGCACCACGCTCCTTTGCCTGATGGGTCCCTTGACGCTGACCTGCCAGAATAGATTTTACATCCAGATAAATCGCATGATCATTTGGCTCAATACCAAAAACCTCCTCTGGCAATACAATAAAACGGCCTGCCTCTTCCCCTGTATATTTTAATACTGATAGGTTCATTTTACTTCTCCAAAATTACATAACCATTATTTGCACCAGGGACTGCTCCATGGAGTACGATCAGATCTTTTTCTGGCAACACCTTGATCACCTGAAGGTTTGCCACTTTAACCCTATGGCCACCTGTTTTTCCAGCCATACGCATTCCCTTGAATACACGGGATGGAAAAGAAGCCGCACCAACAGAACCGGGTGCCCTTTCTCGATTGTGTTGACCATGGGAACGTCCGCCTACCCCACTAAAACCATGTCGCTTTACAACACCTTGGAAGCCCTTACCCTTGGATGTGCCCACCACATCTATAAACTCACCCTCCTGAAAAACATCTTCTATACGAACCACCTGACCCAATACCATCTGCTGGAACAACTCCTCATCATCACACCTAAACTCAACTTGTTTTCGCTTGGGGGTAGTAGCAGCTTTCGAAAAGTGGCCTATAAGGGGCTTAACCGTATTCTTTTCTTTTTTATCGCCATAAGACAACTGAACCGCCTGATACCCATCTATAGGTTTTGTTCTAAGCTGCGTCACCACACAAGGACCTCCCTGAATAACGGTACATGCCTTCTTTTGACCTTTACTATCATAAAGACTGGTCATCCCAATCTTCTTTCCTATGATTCCAATCATGACTTAAACATTAATCCTACCCACTCAATCGCTCCAAAACCAGCAAAAAACCAGGAAGGATATATAGCGAGAGGGCAAATTTAAATAAAAATCTAAGCCGGATCAAGTGATCCACCTTAAAACCCCACCACATCCAGAGTGCGTGTGACCCAAAGATATAAAAATTAACGAACAAAGAAAAATAGTAGCTAGGTTAGTAGTACGTTATAAACCTAAACTATATATTTATGTACATGCTGGACAAAAAATAAAAGCACGCGCCTTGTAAAAATTTGCAATTAGAAAGCGCAACTTTCAGCAGCCTTTTACAAGGCGCGTGCTTTTTCGTAATATGTACAGTCCGCTACATAAGTTATAAACGGGCTTTCAATATATAAAAATTATATAGCAACCATGGGTTACATTACAAATTTAAATTTATGCCTATGAAAGGCTATTTATTTCCTGGTCAAGGGAGTCAATATGTAGGAATGGGCAAAGTGCTCTATCACCATAGCAGATCAGCACGTCAAATGTTCGAAACAGCTGATCGAATTTTAGATATGGATCTGACGCAAATGATGCTAGAAGGTTCTCAGGAGGCATTAAAAGCAACTGCAGTTGCACAACCTGCTATTTTTTTACATTCGGTTGTTACTGCTTTTGTGAGTGATTCGTTTCATCCAGCAGCTGTAGCGGGCCATTCTTTAGGTGAAATAGCGGCCTTAGTGGCCAGCGAAGTGATTCCATTTGAAGATGGGCTGCATTTGGTAGCCGTCCGCTCTAAAGCTATGCAAAAAGCCTGTCAGCTTTGCCCTGGTACAATGGCCGCTGTACTCGGTCTAAGGGATGAAGTGGTTGAAGAAATTTGCGCAAAGATTACACAAGAAATCGTTGTACCAGCTAATTATAATTGTCCAGGGCAATTGGTTATCTCTGGAAGCCAGTCAGGCGTAGCGTTGGCTATAGAAGCTTTAATCAAAGCGGGTGCGCGGAAAGTCATACCATTGCAAGTAGAAGGAGGGTTTCATTCTCCGCTGATGGCGCATGCTCAGGAAAGTTTTGCAGAGGTACTCTCCTCTATTCCCTTTTCTAAGGGGATCTGCCCCATTTATCAAAATGTTACCGGGCAGCCTGTTACTAATCCCCAAACCATCAAGGCCAACTTACTGCAACAGTTGGTTGTACCTGTTTTTTGGACTAAAACGATTTGCCATATGGTGGAAGATGGTATTACTGAATGCATTGAATGTGGCCCAGGAACTGTTTTACAAGGGTTAACTCGAAAAATAGCTCCTGCACTATCCATTGGTGCTATGTAAGCAAACCACCATCAACCTGAATGACCTGCCCTGTAATATAACTTGACGCATCGGAAGCTAAAAAGAGTACACAGTTGGCTACATCTTCTGGAAGCCCCACGCGCTTAAGCGGAATCTTTTGCATCCATTCTTTCTGTAGTGATGCCTCAAGCTGGTCTGTCATAGCAGTTGCTATAAAGCCTGGCGCAACAATATTGGCACGTATGTTTCTACTTCCTAGCTCTAAAGCAATGGATTTGGTAAAACCAATCATACCAGCCTTGGAAGCAGCATAATTTGCTTGTCCGGCATGGCCACTAATGCCTACAATAGAGGCTATATTGATAATAGAACCACTGCGCTGCTTGAGAAAGGTTTTTATAGATGCTTTCACTGTGTTAAAAACAGATTTTAAATTCACATTCAATACCGCATCCCAATCAGCTTCTGACATGCGTAGTAGTAAGTTGTCTCTAGTGATGCCCGCATTGTTAATCAATACATCTAATCCACCAAATGCCTCTACCACATCCTCTACTACTTTATGGGTAGCCTTAAAGTCAGAGGCATCTGCATGAATGCGCTTTACCTGCACACCAAAGGCGCGTAATGCCGCTTCTGTAGCTTGTACTGCTTCCAAATCAGATTCGAAATAGGTAAAAGCAATATCGCCTCCTGCTTCTGCTAATTTAAGTGCAATCGCTTTCCCAATGCCCCGTGAAGCACCTGTAATAAATATTTTTTTTCCTTTTAGATGCATAATACAAAACGCTACCGAATGACCCTAATATTATATGTTGCAAGATACAATCATTTCGTGGATCATCCATTATATCAATGAATGGTTTACAATAAACCACTAATCCTTTACCATAGCTAGATTTAAAACCTTTTCAGTATGTAACTGCAATTCATGGGTTATATCGACTAGTTGCAATTGCGCTGCTAGTGGTATATAAAATTTTTGGATTAACCTTACTTTTTCTATCTGTTTTTCTACAGTGTGGCTAGAAATGGTTCTTGCATTATGCAACACATCTGCCAGCCTAACCAGTATGGCATCATGATTTTTACTACGTATGACCTGTGTGATATAGGTAGCATAATCAGCTTTTTGGCTGGGTAGTTCTTTTTCTAAGCCCGCTGCAGCCCATACTTTTTTTTTTTTTTTTTTTTTTTTTTTTTTTTTTTTTTTTTTTTTTTTTTTTTTTTTTTTTTTTTTTTTTTTTTTTTTTTTTTTTTTTTTTTTTTTTTTTTTTTTTTTTTTTTTTTTTTTTTTTTTTTTTTTTTTTTTTTTTTTTTTTTTTTTTTTTTTTTTTTTTTTTTTTTTTTTTTTTTTTTTTTTTTTTTTTTTTTTTTTTTTTTTTTTTTTTTTTTTTTTTTTTTTTTTTTTTTTTTTTTTTTTTTTTTTTTTTTTTTTTTTTTTTTTTTTTTTTTTTTTTTTTTTTTTTTTTTTTTTTTTTTTTTTTTTTTTTTTTTTTTTTTTTTTTTTTTTTTTTTTTTTTTTTTTTTTTTTTTTTTTTTTTTTTTTTTTTTTTTTTTTTTTTTTTTTTTTTTTTTTTTTTTTTTTTTTTTTCTCTAGAATTTGACCTTTTTCAAGCTTACTCATGATTTCGAGTTTCTGTCCTTCTAGTTTCTTCTCAGTTAGTGCTTTATGGGAAACAACCACATTATCATTGGTATGATTGATTTTAATAACCACTACATCAATGGTTTTACCTACAAAAACATCAAAGTCTAAAACAGGCCTAATGTCAATTTGTGAACCAGGTAAAAAGGTTTCAATATCATAGACCTCTACAATCAATCCTCCTTTAGTTCTGCGTTTGACAAGTCCTTCTAATACCTCCCCATGTTCTAATGCATGCTGAATTTTCTCCCAGGCTCTTACCAATTTTGCTTTTTTACGAGAAAGAACCAATTGACCTTTGGTATTTTCTATTTCTTCTATATATACTTCAACCTCGTCACCTGGTTTTAATTCAGGCAGATCCCTAAACTCAGAGGCAGAAATTAAACCATCGGTCTTGTACCCAACACCTACAATAACATCTTTATTGGTGATGCTTATCACAGACCCTTTTACTACTTCATACTGGCTAATAGCGCTTAAGGTAGCTCCATATATCGCAGCAATATCTGCTCTTTCTTGATCTGTATATGCACTGCCTAATTTACCAGCTTTGTCATATTGATCCCAGTTGAAAACTCCTTCTGTTGCATTCATAAGGGCGAGGTATTGACTTTTATGATTACTTGAAAACAGCTACTAAACTACTCGTTTGATGCTGCTTTACGTGGTTAAAAAATGAAATTAAATATACGACTTCTAAAATAAGTGCTAAGAACTGAATAGTCAGCCTTGCCTTACAAACTATAAAGTTACAAAAAAAATATAAGGATTCGTATGGGTTACCTATATTAGATTGGACATATTTCATTAGCTTATATTAATAACGCTGGTTGGGGATTACAATATTTTTATGTAGAAAAATCAAATATGTAATATATACAAGCCTGTTGATTTCAGCGACCATTTTTGAAAATATCAACATGAATTAACTTATAATGAATAATAAAATAATTATTACGCACTTTAAATAGGAGACTAATCTCAGATTAGGAAGATGGAGGTTATTTGATCAATCCGGATAATGGAAAATGGCTCAACATCCTTTTTTCTGATTAGGCTAATATCTATTGTAGGCCCCATAGCATTATACTCGGAGTACAATGCTATGGGGCACAGTAATAAGGCTTGGCTATAGCATGATCATGCTGCAGGCAAAGCGGAAATAACAAGTCCTAAAGGGCATTTTTGAGGTTTTAGGAAGTCTTCTAACTCAGTACCCCGATTACAGTCATCAGACTCTAAAGTCTCCCAGTCCGCATCTTGATCCGAAGTACAACTTCCATTAGCTACACTCTGATTAGAGCCCGTCACACCATTATAGAGGGCAGAAGCACCATATTGAATACCATTATAAGCACTAGAAGTCAACCACCCAAGACCCTTGGCAACATATGGTGCAGCCCATATTATAGTATAAGTGGTCATACGAGCAGTACACTTACCAATAGGAGTCCAATAATAGACACCCCAAGACGCTCCTCCAGAAGCACCATTTACTATACCTTCAGTAATATCGCTACTTGTAAAAAAAGCACAAAGGCCACCTCCAATAGCACCGGCTCCGCCCCCCAATTATAGCTCCAGCAGTACCCGTAGTGAGCGCACCAATACCACCAGCAATATTAGCAGAAATGTCACTATAGTATATTTTTTCTTCTTCTGCTTGCTTCTGGTTGTTTTCTGTAGGTATTTTTGCTGCTATCCGTTCTGAAGGGTGCTGGCTGGGCAGACAACCTAATCTAGCTTTGCTAGAACCACTGCATCCAGTCAATCCCAGTGCAGGAAGCCAAAAAATAGCTGCTACCCATAATCTATTTAAATGATTACGCATTATCATAATGATTTATTTAATTGTTTTTTATTACACCCGTCATCCTCATCTAATAGCATAGGGCCGTTTAAGAACTATTAAACGAACAAATACGCCATCCCATTGCGTTTAAGGCCTATGGAAGAGCGCATGACACCTACGAATATACAATAGTATTGTATTACTATCCAAATTATTTTAACTTATTTTTAGAGTGTGCATAAAACTACACACTGCCCACCCCAAGCTAAACCCAATTACTAACGTATCCATTCAGCCTGCTGGCAAGACTATTCTAAAAGAAAGAAAAAACGCTCCCTTGTAAAAAGTTACGATCAGCAAGTCTACCCTGAAATTGGATCAGGCTATTTCATTTCTAGAAGCGATTGTTTATCGATAATCTTCATTAGTTTCTCTTTAAGGTCTATCGCTTTAAAGCAGTTGGCAAAACCATTGGCTTCTGTTTGAAAACCATTTTCATCTGGGTTTTCGGCCGCATTTACACAAGTTACCAACATACCCAGTGCCAAATCTGCATTATTTGTAATAGATGTAAGCCACTTTTTAGCCTTCTTAAGCATTTCTTCCTTATAACTCACCACTTCACTCACCAAGCCCATGCGTTCTGCGTCTTCTGCATCAATACGCTTACCGGTCATGAGATACTCTAATGCTTTGGTCTTTCCTAATAATTGCGTCAACCGTTGTGTACCACCAAAACCAGGAATAACCCCATAAGCAATTTCTGGAAAAGCAAAGGTAGCATTCTCAGAAGCAAATCGAAAATGGCAAGCCAATGCTAGCTCAAAGCCAGCGCCGAAAGCATAACCATTCACAGCAGCTAAAATAGGCTTAGGACAATTTTCTATAAAAGCCAATACCTCTTGACCATTTTCTGCAAACTTTCTTGCATTCAACTCGCTTAACTTGAGCAGTTCAGAAACCTCTGTTCCTAAGGAGAAAATTTCTTCTCCCTCTCCAGTAATAATTACGCCTTCTATGGCATCATCGTCATACACTTCTTGAATGACATTACGCAATTCCATAAGCCTTTTATCTGTTAAAGAAAAGGATTTTGAACCGGTTTTAAAAGTAATGGTTAAGATACCATCTTCTAGATTACTTTGTAATGATTCTGTTTTTTCCATGGTGGACGCAAATTTGTTTTATAGCTTAATTAACCAAACAGTATGCAATGCGCACATTGCACTTTTTCTATCTACGCAATTTAATACTCCATTTTATTCCAAAGCTAAAAACCATACTACCAAATATACAGGATATTTAAATAGTTCAACAATTTTTTTGAGTAGTAGTCTGCATCCTATCGCAACCATTAAAGGTGAATCACCTCTCCATAAGCAGCTGCCACTGCTTCCATAATGGCTTCCGACATGGTCGGATGGGGATGGGTACTATTTTGAATTTCATATGCAGTAGTTTCCAATTTGCGTGCCACAACTACCTCTGCGATCATTTCTGTGACATGGGCACCCACCATATGTGCACCAAGCCATTCCCCATACTGGGCATCAAAAATCACTTTTACAAACCCTTCTGGTGCACCAGCTGCATGCGCTTTTCCAGAAGCAGAAAATGGAAATATACCTACTTTAATCTTATAACCGGCCTCTTTTGCAGATTTTTCCGTATAACCTACGGAGGCTACTTCAGGTTGTGCGTAGGTACAAATGGGTAGATTATTATAATCTAACGGTTCTGGTGTAAGCCCTGCTATTTTTTCTACACAAATAATACCTTCTGCTGATGCTACGTGGGCTAAAGCAGGCCCTTTGATAAGATCGCCAACAGCATAGACCCCGTTGCAACTGGTCCTATAATAGGGATTTACTGCAATCTTACCTGCTTCCATAAGAATACCGTTTTCCTCTAAACCAATATTTTCTATATTAGGTTGCACACCAACAGCAGTAAGGACTAGGTCACTTTCGATCTGCAGATCGCCCGATTGAGTAGAAATATGTACTTTAGACGAGGTTTGCATGGCCTCCACTTTGGTAACTTCTGCAGCAGTATAGACCTGCATACCCTTTTTAGTAAAAGATTGTAGGATTTGTTTGGATACATCTTCATCTTCAAGTGGCAATAAATAGGGCGTATACTCGACCAAAGTAACTTTTGTTCCTATTGTATGGTAAAAGTAGGCGAATTCACATCCAATAGCGCCCCCCCCTACAATCACTATAGAGGCTGGTTGCGTAGTGCGTGCCAGTGCTTCTCTATAGCCCATAATATGGGATCCATCAATAGGTAGATGGGGCAACTGACGACTTCTTGCGCCCGTTGCTAAGATAATATGTTGCGCACGATAAAGGTGGGTAGTACCTGCTGGTGTAGTAACGGAGGCAGTATTATGAGCGAGCAGTTTCCCACGCCCTTCTAGAATGGTAATGTTATGCTTTTTAAAAAGATGGTGAATGCCCTTGTTCATAGTAGCTACAACATCCCGGCTCCGCTTCATAATAGCCCCAAAATTGGGCCTAGCTTGGATGACCTCAATACCATAAGCTGCAGCATGGTTAAAATAATCAAATACCTGGGCACTTTTTAATAATGCTTTTGTAGGCATACAACCCCAGTTTAGACAAACGCCACCAAGTGCTTCTTGTTCTATAACCGCAACCTGCATACCCAACTGAGCTGCCCTAATAGCGGCAACATACCCACCTGGACCACTTCCAATTATAATAAGATCATATTCTTGAGACATATTAGTTGTTTACTTGAGGCATATATATGCAAAAGCTATAGCTACCGGTATAGTAGACAATTATAGTTAAAAAACAGCTAATGTACTATACCTAGTTGCTCCTTTATGATATGAATGGCTTGCTTTTTTTCTGCTATAATCATCAGCAAGTCAAAGGCAATAATGACCGTATCACCTCTGGGAATAACATATGCACCATTGCGTTTTATCATGACAATCAATACATTCTCTGGCAAGCTTAACTGTACTATTTTTTTACCAATAGCAGGAGAGTCTTCTGGCACAATCACTTCTATTAATTCACTGTCCACCTCCTTGGATAACTGAATCGTAGGTTCATGTTTTTCCACTTTTGGGGCTTCTAATTGTAGCCACTTGGCCAGCGGCGAAAGGGTTGTGCCTTGAAATAAGATAGAAGTAAGCACAATAAAAAAAACAATATGGTAGATGACATCTGCTTGGTGAATATTATCTAACAATGGGTAAGTAGCAAAGACAATCGGAACTGCCCCCCTAAGTCCTACCCAAGATATAAAAATCTTGTGGTTTACATTTAATGTTTTAGAAAAAAACAATGAAACAAACACACTCAACGGGCGGGCTACAAACATTAAAAAGATGGAAAGCAATAGGCCAATCCCAGCTATAGGTATGAGTTGACTGGGATAGACCAATAGCCCCAACATAATAAACATAATGATTTGCATCAACCAAGAAATGCCTTGACAAAATTGGATGATGCTTTTTTTATGTAGAAAATCTTTATTGCCTAAAATTAATCCGACCAGGTAAACCGCAAGAAAGGCATTGCCATGCAAAAAGTGTGTGGCTGAGTAGGTAAAAATAACGACAGCCAGCATCAAACCTGGATAAAGCGAGCGATTGGCAAGGCGAAGGTTATCAAGCAATACAAGCATGATTTTACCAACTAAGCAGCCAGCTACCCCTCCTACAACCATTTCTTGAATAAAGGTAAAAATAGCTGCCATAGGAGTGATGGCCTGTTGGTTGACGAGTAACCCTTTAAATAAAAACATTAAAAACCAAGCCATCGTATCATTACTGCCAGATTCTAATTCTAGCATGGGGCTAAGATTGGCCTTGAGGTTCATGTTTTTAGCGCGAATAATCGCAAAGACGGCAGCTGCATCTGTAGAAGCAACAATCGAACCCATGAGTAGGCCTTCTAATAAAGTGAATTGTATACTACCTCCCCAAAGGGCTGTAATACCCCAAATGAATAGGCCCACACTAAAAGTAGTAATTAAAATACCTACGGTTGCCAGTAATATACCATTCCAAAGAATGGGCCGTATATGCTTGTATTCGGTTTCTATACCTCCTGTAAAAAGAATCAAACTCAAGGTAATAGCACCAAGTAATTGGGCAGCTATAGGATTGTGAAAGTCAATATTACCTAATTTTTCATGGCCTGCCGCCATACCTACCAATAAAAAAATAATCAACGCTGGAATGCCTAATCTGGTAGATAGCTTGGTAATGACAATACTCAGAAAAAGTAAAAAAGAGCCGGCAATAAGTAAGCTTTCTGGAACTAAATGCATGGATATCTATATTAGTAATTATTAATTTAAGACCAAACAGATGCACTGCACCTGGCATAGGTCGTATACTGGATGATGGCCAGCTCCTTAAATTTAAGTAAAAATTGGCGCACCCTATTCAATAATGCTTTATTATAGATAAATAGCCTAACTATGATTACCTTTAAGGTAGTTTTTTAAACTTAACTTAACCTAGCCTAACCTAATAAAAGATCAAGCTTTATAGGCTACGCCAAAGCATCTCATGCGTTATTTCATATATATATCCTATTTTGGTAAAGCCTATAGTGGCTGGCAGATTCAAAAAAATGGAGTTGCTGTGCAACAAGTGGTAGAAGAGGCACTTGGTAAGCTGTTATCGACATCGATTGCTATTTCAGGTAGCAGTCGAACGGATAAAGGGGTACATGCAGCGCAACAGGTGGCCCATTTTGATCTAATAACGCCTATAGATCCTGCGCATTTGACCTATAGGCTTAATAGGATTTTGCCATCTGATATCAGCATTACTGCTATTCGTCCAGTAGTAGAGGGTGCACATGCGCGTTTCGATGCATGCTATCGTAGATATGCCTATACTATCGTTATGCAAAAAGATCCTTTTTATAGCGACAACGCAGTTTGGCTGCGCTGCGTTCCACCACTTGCCTTATTGAACCAGATTGCAGCTTTGTTTTCTATAAAAGCTGATTTCGAATTTTTTAGTAAAATAACCGATTCAACAAGGCGTTTTGTCTGTAATGTAGAGGAAGCTGCTTGGTTGCAGATGGATCACAAACTTGTTTTTTACATACAAGCGGATCGTTTTTTACGGGGTATGGTTCGGACTATTGTAGGGACGATATTGGAAGTAGCCACTGGTAAAATGGATCTAGCCACATTGGTGCAACGCATTAGGCAAAAGCCTAGGGTCCGTCCGATGCTGACCTTAATGCCACCGCATGGATTAACATTGGTGGAAATAGGTTACCCAGAAACTTTATTTATACAAGAAAATGGATCATAACCAAGAGCCTATTGTTGCACTAGCTACGCCACAAGGCGTCAGCGCTATTGCAGTAGTGCGCCTATCTGGAAAGGGTGTTATTGGCATCGTCAACCAGCTATTTTGTGGAAGTGACTTGACCCAACAAGCCTCCCATACGATTCATTTTGGCGTCATAAAAAAGGGTGATACTAAAATTGATGAAGTACTGGTTTCCATTTTTATTGCGCCTCACTCCTTTACTAAGGAAGACTCAGTAGAAATTTCTTGCCATGGTGCGCCTTTTATTGTTGCACAATTGATACAACTGTTTGTAGCACAAGGTGTGCGCATCGCTGCGCCGGGTGAATTTACCAAAAGGGCTTTTTTAAATGGTCGATTTGACTTAGCTCAAGCAGAGGCTGTAGCCGATTTGATTGCAGCCGATAGTACGCTGGCCCATCAAACGGCTCTTAGCCAAATGCGTGGTGGCTTTTCTTCAGCATTACAAAGGTTGCGTAAAGCATTATGCCATTTTGCAGCGATGTTAGCGCTAGAACTGGATTTTGCGGAGGAAGATGTCGCTTTCTTAGACAGAAAAGATTTAAAAACATTGGCTGATAAGCTGATTAAAACCTTAACGTTGTTGATAGATAGCTTTCAACTAGGCAATGCGATTAAACAGGGTATTTCTGTCGTGATTGTGGGCAAGCCCAATGTAGGCAAATCAACTTTATTGAATGCGTTATTACAAGAAGAACGGGCCATTGTTTCGCCTATAGCAGGTACTACGCGCGATACCATTGAGGGAACGTTACACTTAGGGGGTATACGATTTAGGTTTGTGGATACAGCGGGCTTACGAGAAACGACTTCGGATGCTATAGAAGCAATAGGTATGGAACGGACCAAACAGCAATTAAGCAAAGCTTTTATAGTACTCTATTTGGTTGATATATCCCATATGACCTTTAGACAAGCAGAGGCAGATTTGGTTGCATTAGGGGGGAAGCCTCTACTTAAAATTGGCAATAAAATGGATCTTGCGCCACCTGATGCGCTAGAAAAATTTAAAGATTATTTGTGCATTGCTGCACAAACGGGTAGGGGTATAACGCAGCTTAAGGATAAGCTTTTGCAACTGGTACAGCAAAAACCTACGGATGGGCCAGCTACTATTGTGATCAATGCACGCCATTACGATCGGTTACAAAAAAGCAAGCAAGCATTGGAAGCTGTGATTATAGGACTCGAACAAAAACGATCCAATGAGTTACTGGTTGTAGATATAAACCGCGCCCTACATGCGCTGGGTGAAATTACAGGAGAGATTACCACAGAAGAGATACTAGGAGAAATTTTCTCTAAGTTCTGCATTGGAAAATAATAACTTTGGCTTATGACATCGTTGCATTTACTTACATGCATGCTCATCTGACTCTTTTATACGCTTTGACCGTGGCCATAAATAGTGTATAGCTAGCACGACTAAACCATTGACCAACATGCAAGGGAACACACCATCATTGGTGCCGAGTAGAGGAAACATCCACTTTCGCCAAGCAAAAACAGCTAGTGCGCCTGCAGCCATACCGATCAAAGCCGTGCGGGAAGTTCCTCGAAAGCCCAAAACAGCTAAAATAAATGGCGCAACTACTACAGGCACATACAAACGACTATACCAGAGCGCTATCCTATCCACGATAAAATAGCTACTACTAAGAGCCAACGGGATGGCCAAGATAGTTACAAACAATATAGCCATATGCGCCATCCTATAATGATAAGCAGAGGAAAGATTGCGTCTAAAACGCACCGGCAATATATTGGGCAGTATATCATAGCTGATCATAACCGCACAGATATGTAACCTAGAATCAGCTGTGGACATAGTCATGGCTAATAAACAAGTACAAATCATCCCTTTTAACAAAGGAGAAGCATGACCCATTATATAATTCCAAATTTCCATTCGTGATAGATTTGAGGGCACCCATATAAAAATAAATAAACCAACTAGTGAACAACATATCATCATAACAAAACCAAGAATACCAGCATATAAGAACACCTTTTTCGCCTGACGGGGACCAGAAGACATATAGGCATTCTGCATAAAAGTAGGTTCTATACAGCTCACCACAATGGTTAAGTATCGCAATATCGCTACTGGCTTGCTGTCATCATCAAGCAACAAATGTCCTAAGTCAAATTTTTTTTGAGTGGCTGCAAAGGCAATGGTTTCAACAAATGGGCGGCCTGTTTGTTTCAACATAAACCATGCTAAGGTGCCAATAAGACCAGAAAAAGTGATGAATTGCCATAGATCCGTCAAGATAACCGCACGAATGCCACCAAAGATAGCATAGATAACAAGCATTAAAGTGGCCAGTATCGTAATAAATAATGGACTCGCTGAGTCAATACACATATTTATACTCTGGGACATAATATGAATTTGCATAGCGATTACAGCAGTAGAATAACAAAGACTTAATAAAGCTGTAATAATCCTTGGATACTTGCCATATACACGACCCATTGTCTCTGGCATTGAGATATGATAGATAAACTTGGACATACGCATACCCAACCAACTAAGCGTAAAAAAAATAACGATAGTACCGAAAACCCTCCAACCTATCCAGAAGAGCCCATCAGAGAATCGTGTTACATGGCTCATCAGTGTGGCCCCGCCATAATAAGTGGCCAATGTAGTAGCTACCAAGTTAGCTGTAGAAAATTGCTTATTGCCTACAGCGTAGGCTCGAAAGGTAGTAAACCTTGCTCTAGTAGCATAAAAAGCTACTACTGCAACAGACAGTAAAAAAGCAATTACTATAAGTAATGGGGTATCAAATACCATAACCAAATATAACTAGATACCTCTATTGATTAAAGCTACAAGTTGCGTTGACGCTTCTATGGAATATCCAAAGGGGTTCCTGTAGTTTGACCATTTGAAAGAACAAGCGGCTTAACATTTTTCCGCTTGCGCTTTTTCGTTAGGCTAGTATAGGGCAGACCGAAATCACCGTATGGCCTTTTTTTACCTTTATATTGAGATCCACTTTTAACTGATAGGCCGTATTTGTCTAGCACAAAAAAGTTCAGCAATTGGTTGAGTCCATCTCGCTGACCATTGTGATTACCATACATCCAATTTGATTTAATGTCCACCCATAGCTCTGCGGGAGATTTTACACGTACACCACTAGGAGCTCTCAATGCGGCTGCTGCATGCAACATGCCTGCAGACAGTGTTATCCTATTGTTCTGATCATATTCTGGAGAAGGTCTAACCTGGATTTGGTTGAATGCTATATCCAGAGGAGTAGATTGTTGTATATCTTCTGCTAACGGATTAGCCCCAGCATTCAGAAGCAAGTCTACCGAATCAACGTTTCCCGCTTTAGCTGCTTTGTGAAGAGGAGTTCGACCGGACGTATCTGGTATGCAAGGATCAACCCTAGCCTTCAGAAGCAACGCTATCGCATCAGGGTTTCCCATTTCAGCTGCTTTGTGAAGGGGAACTTCATCGACTATATCTAGTATGTGAGGATCAGCACCAACATCCAGTAATGCTTGAATGATCTCACGCATAATCCCCTCTGTTTCCACCCTAATAAAAGGGGGTTCGTGTGCTATAACCTGGTTAAGATCTCTTAATGTGGTGCAGGGTAGCGTAGCTCCGGAGTACAACGAAACTGCCAAATGCAGAGGCGTTAACTTAGCGTTATCTGGATGATTTATACTCGATCGTAACGACGCCTCACCAGCATATTTTATTTCTAGGTCTAATAGCCATTGCACCATGGGTAGATCATGGCGGCTAATAGCTATAAAGATAGGAGATATCTTATCTTTATTGAAACATGTGGCACTAGCGCCTAATGCCATTAGATATTGCACGATATCAAACTTGCGCCATAGAACCGCACAATGTAGAAGGGTACGTTCATGCGCATCTGATAGATTCAAAATCTGGTTTATTATCTCCCTATCTTGGCAATGCTTTATTGTTTTTACCCCCTCTTTTATGGCATCGATCATATTTTTCAACCCCTCACTATTGCCCCATTGGACTGCATGATGCAGCACAGATTGATACTGCGATGCGATGTGGAAGAAAATATCCGCATCCTGCAACAAATGCTGCCATATCTTTAAACTGTTTGAATCCTTGCAACCACACTTTTGAAGTGCCAGATCCAACAGTGGCAAACAGCATTTATTTTTTCGTACTATTAAATCTTTCAAATTACTCGATTCAGAAAAGGATAACGGATCTTTCGCTTTTTGATTTTGATTTTGAATTTCAATTTCAATTTCAATATACTTGTTTGTTAAGTATTTTACGAGTTCAAAGTTAGATAACCATATTGCTTGGTGGATAATTGTGAATTTCGGCTTAGCGAATTCGCCCGGAATTTGCAATTCCGGGGTATCTGTCGGGGCATCGAATCGTAGGCAAAAAACTTGCCTACATGCATCTAAGCTATAACCTTGAAGCGTTTCAAATAATACCTTTGTTATCTCTAGATGGCCTAGTAGAACTGCTCGCATCAACAGAGGCATTTCCATGCGTGTTATTTTTGGTCCATAGCCAGCTATTAAAGATATGACCTTTTCAGGAGGGTATTTTGCAGGGTTACTTTTGATGTATTCCAGATATTTTTTCAGCAAGTCTACCGATCCTATCTCTATTAAGCTACAAAGGAAAAGCTTCCACTTCTTAACTTCACAAAAATCAATATCATCTAGATTGCAATCTACGTCTGCTGGGCATTCCCCAGTAGGATTATAGCAGGAAGGTCCCATAGTAGACCTGCTACTATATTTACTACAAGCAGTAATAAATAATAGAAACCCTATGCGCATAACCATTATTAAACGGAAGCATATATTACTGTACAAACTTCGGAGCATAAGCATAAAATAATTATTTGGTCAAAATCACAAAAGCATCATAGTAACATTTTATTTTAAAAACAAAACAACATTTGAAATTTAAAGATTTATGAATATAATACCAAACGCACCACCCAAACCCATACAAGAGATACAGCTAAACCATACCCAAATCAACACCCATTTCATATGGTATATCACCATATGTAAATATTTTATTATTTGCAGTGTTTTGTGTATATTGGGCTTTAATTTTTGCTCTTAAGGGTAGAAGAGAAAGGTCATAGCCTTGTTGTTGAGGATATATTTTAATGAATTCAATGCACTTACGCAAATGTTTCTTATAGGTTTAGCCATACTTTTGCTCGTTTCTTTTTTGGGATCTCGGTTACAAGGCATGAGTCTCAGTATGCTGGGCGGGTTAGGGGTATGGTTGCTTATGGTAGTTTTAAATGCGACGCCAGCAGATCCTCCTTTTCAAATCATACTTTGTATTGCTGCAGTAGTGGCTGCAGTAGGGACCATAGAGGCTGCAGGTGGATTAAGCTATTTGGTGCAACTGGCTGAGTTATGCATCCGAAAACATCCACGCAGCATCATATATATTAGTCCTATGGTAACCTATGTCATTACCTTTTTGGGTGGTACCAACCACATCGCTTACTCAATTCTGCCTGTTATTGCGGAGGTATCTAAAGAAGTAGGCATTCGCCCAGAACGCCCTTTATCCCTTTCTGTTATTGCCGCTTTACACGGTGCGCTTGCTAGCCCTATTTCTTCTATCATGGTTATTTTAAGCGGATTTTTAAGGACTTCTAGCATAGATATGGTCACCATTTTTAAGATTATCATTCCTTCAACAATGGGCGGATTGCTCATGGCAACATTTGTAACCAGTTTATTGAGTAAAGCCATGCCAGATGCTTCAACGGTTACAGAAATAGCAACAACGAATATGGCCCCTGTCCACCTCCCCCGCGGTGCTAGGATAGCAAAGCTTTCAATTGTTTGCTTCTTACTGGGTAGTTTAGGTACAGTTTTGATAGATGCTATTCCATTTTTACGCCCCTCTTGGGAAGTAAATGGTATAAAGATACTCCTACCATCTGCTTATATTATGCCCCTTGTGATGTTATCCACTGCTGCATCTATTATGTTGTTGTGCCGGATTGCACCCAAGTCTATTACCCAGGGCAAAGCATTTACTGCTGGCATACAAGGGATGTTTGCTATTCTAGGTATTGCTTGGCTAAGCAGTACATTTGTGCAAAGTAATCAACCAGTTTTACTGCAGTTTATATCAGCTTATCTTTCTGAGCCCTGGCAATTTTCTATTATCCTACTCTGTATGGCTGCTATTATGGGTAGCTCTGCTGCCACGATCAAAGCGGTATTTCCATTGGGTATCGCTTTAGGGATTCCTCCTAAAATATTATTGGCTGCTGCAGCAGCTGTTAATGGTGTCTTTATTATTCCCATTTATCCAACCATACTGGCTGCTATTCATTTAGATACTACAGGCACAACCCGAATTGGTAAATTTCTTTTTAACCATAGTTTTATGTTGCCAGGTTTGGTTTCGATTGCTGGCGCAATTGGCATTGGATTCTTGCTAGTGTATATGGGTGGCCTATAATAATCATACTTAATGTATTATAACAATGGTTACAATTGGATGGCTTATGCTCCTGCTGATGCTTGTAATAGGTTTGCGCTTAGGTGGGGTTTCGATTGGTTTATTGAGCGGACTGGGCCTGGGGTTATTGACTTTTTCGGTACAACCTGCTGCTCCTCCCAATGACTTAATGCTTTTGCAGGCCACCTGGTTGCTCTTGATGGCTACACTGGAAGCAACCGGTTTTTTTTATCTACTGGAAACCAAGCTCAGGTCTTGCATAACGCAAGCCCACAACCATCATGGGCGCTTCGCTGTGCTGTTTTGCTATGGTTTGGTTTTTTTAACAGGAGATGCAAAATGGTTGCATCGATTGGTATGTGATCAAAATCCGCTATATAGAGACAAACCCCGGCTACTGGTTCTTCTTGGCATTGCTGCGCATATGGCATTACTGGCTAGCCCTTTATCTATTTCAGGTATACTACTTATAGTGGTGGCAGGAAATGGTGGGTTGGCTATACTGGATTTAATAGGGATGATTGTTGCGCTTACGGCCAGCATAACAGCAGCTAGTAGCCTGCTGGTTAGACTTATACCCGACAAATGGCTTATGAAGCTATGTGAGTGGTTTAAGGCGTATCCTAAGGATGATGCTAAGGCAGTAACTGAATCAGCAGGTAAGGTACAATTTGCCTTTTTGCTTTTGTTACTGGCTGCGATGCTATTTTTACTTATAAAACCTGAAGCGAATAGATTAACGGGGCTAAGTGGTAAGCTTTTTCCAGTTAGATTTCCTATATTTCTTGCTTTAGTCATGCTTTCCATGGCAGCTGTAGCCATGTTGGGGTTTAAGATAAAGCCTGCTAAGATTTTGCAAACCTATCGATTTAAATTAGGGATTCAGCAGTTCTTTATATTTTTAGGATTAACTTGGTTATTAGATAGCTTAATAAGCCATGACAAAGCTTATTTAATAAAAATAGTGTGTGATGGCAAGGCTGATTATGGTGATTATCTAGTAGCAGCACTATATATGCTTTTGATAGATATACCTATTGTCATTTGGCTTTTTAGTGCACTACTGATAGAGCAGCATTGCGCCATTGTAACGCTTGCCCTATGGCTTGTTATAGTGCATAGTCTAGCGCCTATAAGATGCTGCATCAGCAGTATCGTACAAGCATATAAAAAAAGTAATGCTATTTAGAAAGGCAAACAGATGCCTCCACTACGCCCTATCATTAGACTAATTTTTACCTCATTACTATGGACATAAAAAAGCTACTTGGACAAATGGACCAGGTTCGAGAAAAAATGGAAACGGTCAAAAAGCAGATGGACCAGCTTATCGTAACCAAAGAAACGGGCGCTGGACTGGTTCAGGTAACCGTACGGGGCGATAAAAAAATCCTTGCTGTTTCAATAGATGAAACACTATTCAATACATCAGACCGCAAAATGGTTCAAGATCTTATAGTCGGCGCGGCCAACCTAGCCTTGGAAGCAGTAGACCATAAGGTCCAAGAAGTCATACGACAGCAGGCAGGAACGCTATAAGCGCGCCAATATACCAGATGACCCATCTGCCAAGTGTAGTGATTGTAGTGTTAAACTATAATGGCCTAGCGCTATTAAAAGCCTATTTACCTACGTTAGTGCTATATAGTAAGGGCTATAAAATAATAGTCGTGGATAACGCTTCTACAGATGGGTCTGTAGATTATATACAGGCCCATTTTCCAGCGGTCACCTGCATGGTACACGATGCTAACTATGGTGTTGCAAAAGGGTATAATCTAGCCCTAAAACAGATTAAAGCTACCTACTACCTGCTGCTGAATAATGATCTACTGGTTACAGCGAACTGGTTAAAAGCACCATTGGCCCTTATGAAGGGAGATCCTTCTATCGCATTCTGCCAACCTAAAATACTTTCCCTCCAAAAACCAGATCAATTTGATTATGCTGGTGCAGCTGGTGGATGTATAGATGCGTATGGCTATCCCTTTTGTCGGGGAAGGATTTTTAATTGTATTGAAAAAGATACCGGACAGTACAACGATACAAGAGCTGTTTTTTGGGCCAGTGGGGCTTGTCTATTGGTGCGTGCCAAAGCTTTCCATAGGCTGGGTGGCTTTGATGAGCTGTTTTTTGCCCACTTTGAGGAGATTGATCTTTGTTGGCGTGCGCATCTTGCCGGCTGGAAGGTCTATTACTGCGGTAGCAGTACGGTTTACCATATAGGAGGGGCTACATTGCCCTATAACAGTCCTAGGAAAACTTATTTAAATTTTAGAAATAGATTATTCATGTTGTATAAATATCACCCAAATGATAGGATATATCAGATAAAAAATGTATGCCTAGATCTATTAGCTATTTTTTGGATGTTGTCTCTGGGCAAATTTGCACATAGCTGGGCTATTCTGAAAGCACAAATAGATTTTTTTAAAATTAAAAAAAAAGGGACCGCACAACCTTCCTCCGCCTGTTTGCCCAACCGCTATAAGGGGAGTATGCTGATTGATTTTTTTATTAAAAAAAAGAAGTACTTTTCGGAAATTGCTTCCCATCGGTTTACATAAGGAATGGTTATTCCTACTTATATCTTATAAATTAGTGTAGTATTAAGTTTGTATGCACTTTTTCCCTGATACCGTTAGGCCATAATGACCTATGAAGCAATTGATTAAAGCAAAACTAAAAGGAGATCCCATTATATGGGGCATTGCATTTATATTGTCTAGCCTAAGTATTCTAACCGTCTATAGTGCTTCTAGTTCTTTAGCCTATAGACAAATGCATCATAATACCGAATATTATTTGCTAAGACAGACCCTACTTATAGGGGCCGGACTATCTGCTATGTGGTTAAGCCACCGGATTGATTACCGCTACTATGCTGCTATTGCTAAAGTTGCGCTTTGGATGTCGATTCCACTATTGCTCGTAACTTGGCGATATGGATTAAAGTTAAATGAAGCTTCTCGGTGGCTTAATATTCCTTTCATCAATAAATCCTTTCAACCATCTGACCTAGCACAACTTACACTTATTATACGAATCGCTCATATGCTGGCCAAGCAACACAAACATATTACTTGCTTTAGATCTGCCTGTTTGCCTATGTTAACCTGGTCTGGTCTTATTAGTGGTTTAATTGCTTTGACCAATTTCTCTAGCGCCATTCTATTATTTGGTACTTGTTTGGTACTCATGTTCATTGGAAGAATCCCTATGAAGCATCTACTCATTATCGTACCCTCCGGCATCCTAGTGGCAGGAGGCGCATTGATCTGGGGTCAACGTGGTGGTTTTTTTTTTTTTTTTTTTTTTTTTTTTTTTTTTTTTTTTTTTTTTTTTTTTTTTTTTTTTTTTTTTTTTTTTTTTTTTTTTTTTTTTTTTTTTTTTTTTTTTTTTTTTTTTTTTTTTTTTTTTTTTTTTTTTTTTTTTTTTTTTTTTTTTTTTTTTTTTTTTTTTTTTTTTTTTTTTTTTTTTTTTTTTTTTTTTTTTTTTTTTTTTTTTTTTTTTTTTTTTTTTTTTTTTTTTTTTTTTTTTTTTTTTTTTTTTTTTTTTTTTTTTTTTTTTTTTTTTTTTTTTTTTTTTTTTTTTTTTTTTTTTTTTTTTTTTTTTTTTTTTTTTTTTTTTTTTTTTTTTTTTTTTTTTTTTTTTTTTTTTTTTTTTTTTTTTTTTTTTTTTTTTTTTTTTTTTTTTTTTTTTTTTTTTTTTTTTTTTTTTTTTTTTTTTTTTTTTTTTTTTTTTTTCTGCTTCCTCCCTCATCCGTTTGATCTCCGCTTCGGTTAAACCAGATGAAGCTTCGATGCGAATTTTTTGTTCCTTGCCAGTACCTCTATCCTTTGCAGAAACATGCAATATACCATTGGCATCTACATCAAAAGCAACTTCTATCTGTGGAACGCCCTTGGGAGCGGGTGGTATATCAGATAAGTGAAACTGACCAATGGTACGGTTGTGTTTGGCCATAGGTCTATTGCCTTGTAGCACATGCACCATAACAGAAGATTGGTTGTCTGAAGCTGTAGAAAAAACTTCTGATTTCCTTGCCGGAATAGTAGTATTGGCTTCAATCAGCTTGGTAAAAACACCCCCTAGCGTTTCAATACCTAACGATAGTGGAATGACATCAAGCAATAAAACATCCTTTACTTCTCCCGTCAACACACCTCCTTGAATAGCGGCTCCTATGGCTACCACTTCATCAGGATTGACCCCCTTAGAAGGTTTTTTACCAAAAAAACGCTCTACTTCTTCCTGAATCTTTGGTATACGGGTAGACCCACCCACTAAAATAACCTCCTGAATTTTACTATGTGGATCAGGAATATCGCCAAAAGCATCTTTGAACGCTTGCCTACAAGGGGCCAGCGTACGCTTTACCAAGTCATCTACCAATTTTTCAAACTGTGCCCTAGAGAGTTGTTGGACCAAGTGTTTAGGGACACCATCAATGGCTGTAATGTAAGGGAGATTGATTTCTGTAGTGGTGGCACTAGAAAGCTCAATTTTGGCTTTTTCAGCAGCTTCTCTTAGGCGCTGTAGCGCAGTTGGGTCCTTTCTTAAGTCAACACCCTCCTCCTTTTGAAAGTTATCTGCAAGCCAATTTGTTATTTTTTGGTCAAAATCATCTCCACCTAGATGGATATCCCCATTGGTAGATTTAACTTCAAAAACGCCATCACCCAAGTCTAGAATAGAAATATCAAAGGTACCCCCCCCAAGGTCAAATACAGCAATGGTGATATCTTTATTTTTTTTATCCAAACCGTAAGCTAATGCAGCAGCAGTTGGCTCATTGATAATACGCTTTACGGACAAACCGGCTATTTCTCCCGCCTCTTTAGTGGCTTGTCGCTCTGCATCATTAAAGTAAGCAGGTACGGTAATCACCGCATCTGTAACGGTAGTTCCCAGATAGTCCTCTGCAGCACTTTTCATCTTTTGTAAGATAATAGCAGAAATCTCTTGGGGCGTATAGAGCCGATCACCAATCCGCACACGGACGGTATTGTTCGCTCCACTTTCTACCTTATAGGCCACTTCCTTAATCTCATTGGCCACACTGTTGTAACCTTTACCCATAAAACGCTTAATCGAACTTATGGTATTATGAGGATTTATAATGGCCTGACGTTTGGCAGGATCACCTACTTTACGTTCACCCTTACCACCATTTAAAAAAGCTACTACAGATGGCGTAGTTCTTTTACCTTCATTATTAGGAATCACTACTGGTTCATTGCCCTCCATAACGGCAACACAGGAGTTAGTAGTTCCTAAATCGATTCCAATTACTTTTCCCATGTCTAATTTCTATTTTGTTTGTATTGAATCCTTTCCCCTATCGTAGAGAAATCTATTTAGCTTTATTGCATTGGGATAGTACAAAGTCCATGCCAAATCAGTTATGCTGTAGCAGCTTATGTCAAAATGGCACAAGCTAGAGCAGCATTGTGCATGAAAAGTATGGGCGCTATTTTGAAAAGCTTTTCCTGTACCGCTCTGGATGGTTGATAATATCTCTGGCTTGCTGCAACATTTCAGTTGCATATCCTTGTTCTGCCAGTATATCTATGGCAATGGTTTGATTAGAGGCGCCAGGAACTACCTTATAAGTGTACTGAATTTTTCCATCTTTGCCGATAGGTTCAATAAAAACTTTATAGTTTTTAAACCCTTTCTTAGGCTCACGTTGTTCTAAAAGCATAACGATTGGATAGTGGGTGGCCACAATATTAAAAGCGTTTCTATATTTTGAAATATAATTTAATACGGAATATTCTGCTCCTGCACCTTCTACTGGATTGGTCCCACTAAAGGGTTCATCAAAAATAGTGAAACTAAATTCGTGTGCTTTTAATTGTTTTAATAAATTTAAATGGGACTGAAAACGACCAACTTCTGCCAAAAAGAGTGACTTACCAGCTGCAATGTCATCGGTAATGTCGATATAGGTATTTATTTTGCTAAATGGTGTCATGGCACAGGACTTAGCGGGTGCAATGCCAAAAGTTTGACTTAACAAAATAGTTGTAGCCACACCCGTTAAAAAGGTAGATTTACCGCCTGCATTGGGGCCTGTTAAAATGACATTTTGAGTTTCCTGATCCATGGTTACATCGTTGCCAACAGCTGTAGTAGGGGTCAACATGGGGTTCCACATTGCAACAAGCGCCAAATGAGGTTTTGATTTGGATGATAAGAATTTGGTAAATGTATAGGTATGGGACCCATTCATAGCAGCTGTTTCTTTTATAAGCGTTGCCATAGATAAAAAAGCATCCAATTCCCCTAAGGCATACATGGCATCATGGAAAACCCCCTTATAGTCAAGAAAAAGCTTATAGCTGGCCAATAGTTTACCAGCATTATCCCACAAATAGGACCAAGAACGAAGGGGTAGTTCTTCTACATAACGCAATAAGTTACCCACCTCAGAGGATTCATTTGCACGTGCCAAGAGTGCCCTTATGGGACCCAATTGTGGACCATATAATGCTTCTAAATCAGGATTTCGTTGAACCAATGCATTGATTCTTTGAGCAGTTATCAAAAAGGTTTGCAGATCTACCACGCGCAGTGCAAGGTTTTTCAATACGCCTGCATACTCCTTGTAGTTACGATACCCTCGATAGTAGTCGTAGAGGGAAAAGGCACTAATTACGACAGGCCCAAGGTATGAGAAGCATTTCTGAGTGGAAAAAGACGGCCGTTCTGTTTTAAGTAGCTTACCAACATGATAAATATTGTATAGGGGCATACAAAGCCAATAGTATTCTGCATAAAAGGTGCCACGTGATACCAATTTAGGACCTAATTGATACGCAATCTCTGTAATAGGAATCCCTATTAAAGGAGCCCAGATATAATTAGCATAAATATTCCAAATATCTCGCACCAATACTTTTCTTCTTTGCAGCGGCCCAGCCAATTTATTTAAAGCAGTACTACTGGTATAAAATAATCTTGTCAAATATTTATCATACTCTTTGGAATAGAGCGGATCTGTTTCGGTCCAAAAGGAGAGCATCGCTTTTTCAGATGCTTTGTAATGTTGCAGCGCACCCCCTTAAATTACTATACACCTGATCATCCTGACACAAAAAACTTATAAATCGCTGACGCTTATCAAGCACCTCCAGATTGGCGATGGGTGCACCGATCAGTGAGGCAAGCGCTCCCTCTCCTAAAACGGTAATGGTCTTATTAATCCGGGACAAAAAATGGTAAGCTGGTGTAGTAGTAGTACCAGAAAAAAGATGCAAATCAGACCAAGCATATGGGTTCAATACACTACCCATCTGTTGGTACTGATCCCGGTAGTAACTACTCTTAGCAAAAATTTGATTCAATACCACTACCCGTTCCTCTCTTGGAGAAAGGTGCACTTCAGTAATATTTATATCAGATGTTTTTTCTTGCTTAGCTGGCTTCGCATTTGGCAAAAGCGCTGCCGCTTCAGCAAATGATTTTAAATAGTAGTCCGCTAATTGCGTAGCCATGGAAGGGCTGCTCTGAACGGCTTTAAGAGAAGCGGGCAAACAAAATATACATGCTAATAATGAAATGATACGCATAAAAAATTAAATTTATTGTGATTAACTTTAATGGGCTAGAACAAGTTATGATAAACGCAAAGTTATACAAAAAACATAAAATAAAGCTTATGCAGCTACTGATTTAGCGCACAACATATGGAACATCTTATAACTTTTTACTAAATTACGCCTGAAAAGCAAATTTATCAAACCACTATGGCGCAATATATATCTTTACCGTGGTTTGCAAAATGGTTGCAAATTATTTTTCCCATACAGAAAGGGGAAAAGCAAAAAATCTTCCTTCTACTTTTTTTAAAGTTTCTTATTTCTTTTGTTTACTGTATCTTAACGGCGCTTAAAGATACGGTTTTAGTCACAACACACTATTCCGCTGCTGAGGTTATTCCGATTATCAAAGGTTCCATTATCTTTCCTATTTCGATAGGCGTAGTCCTGCTATATACCAAGCTCAACAATTGCCTAAAGCAGGCTACCCTCTTTTATAGTACCATCCTATTTTTTTTAGGTCTGGTTCTTTTATACGGTTTTGTGCTATATCCGAATGCAAATAAGGTAAGTCCGCATGCTATAGCAGATTGGTTAAGTCTCTACACAGGGGGGAAATATTTGCATTGGATTGCTGCATTCCGCCATTGGATTCATGTACTATTTTTTGTAGTTGCAGAACTTTGGGGACAAGTGGCACTCATGTTACTCTATTGGAGTTTTGTAAATAATGTTTGCAAAATACAAGATGCCAAACGCTTCTATGCTATTTTAATTGCTGCAGGAGATGTTGCACTAATTATTAGTGGACCACTGGTCTTAGCTTACACTAAAAAGTATAGCCATAGTGACTTTATATACACGGTACAAGCATTAATAGGGTATGTTGCCTACTGTTGCCTAGCCATTCTATTTACCTACTGGTTTACCAATCATATTATAAAACCAGATGGGGCTAGCATGGGCCGTGACGCCCCCCCCCTCCCTCAAACACTACGTCTATCCCTATGGGATAGTCTAAAGCATGTGACGGCTTCTCGATACCTACGAAACATAGCCATTACGGTGGTTGCCTGTGGACTTTCTATAAATATTGTAGAAGGGACGTGGAAATCTTATCTAAAAGAAGCCTTTCCAAAAGCAGTAGATTATCAAAGCTTTGTATCAGAACTTAATTTTTGGACAGGGGTCATTGCCCTGGTCATCTCTCTTTTCTTTAGTAGCGGTATTTTAAGAAAATTTGGTTGGAAAACCACCGCACGCATTGCACCCGTACTCATTGGCGTTACGGGTAGCCTTTTCTTTTTAATGAGTTATAGTAAAAACAACACCCCCTGTTTAACCAATTGGGTGGGATCTAAATCAGTCCTATACATAGTGATCTTTGGTGGCATCCACAATATAGCCGCAAAATCTATAAAGTATGCTTTTTTTGATAAAACCACCCAAATAGCTTATATTCCACTTGATCCGGAGACAAAAATCAAAGGAAAAGCTGCTGTAGATCTATTAGGCTCTCGTTTGGGAAAAGCAGGATCCTCTTGGATTCAAATTGCACTACTTGAATTGTTGCATACCCATAGCATTCAACCCCTTTCAGGGATATTATTGGTCTTTTTACTCATAACCACTATTGCTTGGCATCGAGCTACTGGCCAAGTCGATAGGCAATTGCATATCCTGGAAGCAAAAGAACCTAAGTAAATTTAAAAACGTGCGTAGAGCTTGATTTTTTGCACACTTCTTGATCAAGAAAAAAGTGTGATATAAATGCCTTATAGCTTAGATTTGCTGAAGGTGTCACCCTTAAGTTGACAGCATTACGTGAACAAACACCCTTACCTTTTTTGAAAAGCCGAGACAATCCATCCTCCTCCTATTACATCTTCTGCCTCATAAAAAACAGCCGCTTGGCCAGGTGTAATGGCATGCACGCCAGCACCAAAAAATACATGCATTTGATCACCTACTTGCTCAATCACAGCAGGCGTGCCTTGGTCATTATACCTCACCTTAGTAAGGGTATCTAATTTTCTGCCCTTTAGATCTGCATATTTGGATAAATTGAGTTGGTGTACATACATACCATCTCGACGCAATTGATCAAAAGTACCCAATACTACTCGATTGGTCTCCTTCTGTATGGCTATTACATATACTGGATAACCCAAAGTAATATTTAACCCTTTCCGCTGACCAATGGTATAAAAGGGATATCCTTCATGATGGCCCACTACACTACCATCTTCTAATGTAAACTCTCCCCCTTTAACCGTTTCTGCCAATCCAGGAACTTGTCGCTTTAAAAATCCACGGTAATCATTATCGGGAATAAAGCATATTTCATATGATTCAGACTTATTCACCAAATCTGTGAATCCACGTTCAGCAACAAATGCACGAATAAAAGATTTGGTAAACCCACCCAACGGGAGTAAGGTCCTACTAAGACTCTCTTGAGAGACCCCCCACAGGGCATAGGATTGGTCTTTTTTAGGATCTAATCCCTTAGATATAATATAACGCCCCCTCTCTTCTCGTACCTTTGCATAATGACCGGTTGCTAGATAATCACAACCTAACTGATTAGCACGTTGCAAAAGTGCATCCCATTTAATATGGGTATTGCACAATACGCATGGATTTGGGGTTCTACCAGCTAGATATTCAGATTTAAAATGGTCAATTACATGCGCCCCAAATGCTTCTCTTATATCCACAACAATATGGGGAAAACCCAATTCAACCGCCACATGCCTTGCATCATTGATGGCATCTAAACTACAACATCCCGTCTCTTTTTTCTTGCCACCACTACCCGCATAACTCCATGTTTTCATAGTAATACCTACTACTTCGTAGCCCTGCTCATGCAACATCACAGCGGCTACAGAACTGTCTATGCCACCACTCATGGCTACCAATACACGTCCCTTTTTACTCATTTAGGTGCCTCTTAGGGGTTATTAAATTGCTATCAGGCTGAATATACCCTAGTACAGGGAAAGGAAACAAAAAGTGGCTTTTTTAGCATAAAAGAAGAAATTATGCACCCACAACAATGCGTTTGAATGCAGTAACCGTTAAAGATGGCGCAACGGTCTTAAGGTATTGGGCTACAGTCAACTTATCATGCTTCACAAATGGTTGCTGCAATAGGGTATTTTCCTGAAAAAACTTATGCAATCTAGCTTGTGTTATTTTGTCGGCCTTAGCGCCATCATACCCTGCATCCATAATTTGTGCTTGGATAACGGCTGATTCCCTTTCTATGACAGCTGGGTCAACTTGATCTTTATCAACCGCTACTGGATTCATAGCAGCTATTTGCATGGCAACCTCTCTACCTGCAGCGATCACTTGTTCACCTTGAGCGCCTTGTAAGGCTACCAAAACAGCTAAACGATTACCCGTATGGATATAGGGAACCGTTACCTCAGCGGCTAAGGTTTCATAAGTAGAAATTGTAATTTTTTCACCAGTGGTACCAGTAGATGCCACAATGGCTTCCTGAACGGTTCCATTGCCCAATGGCAAGGCTTCTAGTGCGGCTATGGAAATAGGTTTATGCACTACTGCAACCTCCAAAATTGATTGGCCCAATCGCAAAAACAGCTCGTTTTTAGCTACAAAGTCGGTCTCACAGTTAAGTACCAATAAGAAAGATTCCCTATTGTCTAAACTTGCACAAGCAAAAACAGCGCCTTCACTTGCATGATGTGCTGCGCGATTTGCAAGTATTTTTTGTCCTTTCTTTCTAAGCAAATCAATGGCTTGCTCAACATCACCACCTGTCTCAATCAATGCTTTTTTACAATCCATCATTCCTGCACCTGTTCTTTTCCTCAGTGCAGCTACTTCTTGTGCTGTAACAACCATATATTATATAGAATATCGCAATGCATTAATGATTATTTTTCTTTTTCTGGTTGGCCCTTAGGTGACGCAGTAGCTGCGGTCACTTTTTCCTTAGCTGCAGGTGTAGAAACTTTAGCTTTAGAAGGAACGGTTCTCTTGATTACCACGCCCTGCACCACTTTTATGCCCCTTTTAGGAACCACCTTGTTGCCTGCGTTACTCAGGGATTCTTCCTCCTTTTTAGGAGCTGTTTCTGCTTTCTCTTTTCTATAGGATGCTATGCCTTCTTTAATTGCCCCAGCGAGATAACGCACCACAATATCAACAGAACGGAATGCATCATCATTACTAGGAATAGGAAAATCAACGATAGCTGGATTTGTATTGGTATCTACAAGGGCAAAAACTGGAATACCCAATTTTCGCGCTTCCTCAACAGCAATATGCTCTTCCTTAATATCAATTACAAATAGTGCAGATGGCAACCTTGTAACATTGGCTAATCCCTTCAATATTCTATTGAGCTTTTCTTGCTCTCGCGCAATAACCAACCTTTCTTTTTTGGCTAAGTTTTTATAAGCAGCCATATGCATGTTTTTTTCTATGGAAAGCATGCGCTTTAATAGCTTGCGCGTATTTACAAAATTAGTAAGTGTACCACCAAGCCATCGTTCTGTAACATAAGGCATACCTAAGTCTTGCGCTGCCTGCTCTACAGAGGCTTTAATTTGTTTTTTAGTAGCCACAAACAAAATCTTTTTCCCAGCTTGTGCCATTGCATTGAGTTGCAAAGCAGCCTCTTGCATACAGGTAATCGTTTTGTTCAGATCAATGATATGTATACCATTCTGCTTCATAAAAATAAAGGGAGCCATCTTAGGATTCCATTTCCTAGTCAGATGACCAAAATGGACGCCCGCATCAAGTAGTGCTTTGAATTCTAATTTTATCATTATGGGTAATAACAAATAATAAGTATGAGAATAGATCTAACGTTTTGTAAACTGGAATTTCTTTCTCGACTTTTTACGGCCATACTTCTTACGCTCCACGACTCTAGCATCCCTGGTTAAAAAGCCTTCTTTCTTCAAGATAGGCCTATTGTTTTCTAAGTCCAATTTACAAAGCGCCCTAGCAATACCCAAGCGAATGGCTTCAGCCTGCCCACGCAATCCCCCACCTACCACATTAACCTTCAGGTTATACTGGCCTGCCTTATCTAATTTTTCCAAAGGTTGCTTAACCATTAGACTGATTTCTTCTACTGGGAAATAATCTAAAAGTGGCTTATGATTAATGACAATATCTCCTGTCCCTTTCATAAGATAAACCCTAGCTACGGCGGTCTTTCTTCGACCTACTGCATTGACTGTCTCCATCCGTTACTAATTAGTATTTTAGGGTTACTGGGGTTGGTTTTTGAGCTGCATATGGATGAACAGATCCTTCACAAACGTGTAATCTGTGCAACAACCTTCTGCCCAACCTATTTTTAGGCAACATACCTTTTACAGCATGCTCTATCACACGTTTGGGGTTGACAGCTTGAACTTCTTGAAGCGTAGCACGCTTTAACCCACCAGGGTAACCCGAATAAGTGGTATAGGTTTTTTTTACCGATTTACTACCCGATAAAACTATTTTATCAGCATTCAAAACGATAACATGGTCCCCTCCATCTACATGAGGCGTAAAATTGGGCTTATGCTTTCCACGAATGATGTACGCAAGCTGGCTAGCCAATCTACCCAACGGCTGAAATGAAGCATCAACAACAATCCATTGTTTGTTAACACTCTGCTTATTAGCATATTTTGTCTTATAACTGATATAATCCACGCTTTTTAAAGAAAAAGTTGAACCAACAAAAAAACTTGAGGACCTAAAAAACTAAAGGCCTCAAATATACCCCCTTATTGCATCAAATGCAAATTAAAGGCAATGAAAGCACTATATAGGCTCCTCCTACTACAAAGTTAGGTGCATCAGCGCACAACCACCTCTGTAAAGGAATCCAAAGATAAGTATTTTTGTGCTAAGTTTCTAACTTCTATAGGGGTTATGTGAGGCACCTGATAGAAAAATGCAGCATAATAACTTTGGTCTAAGCCATGCAGGTAGGCTGCTTGAAACTTTTGCATGATCGCAAAGGGATCGTTAATAGTTGTTAAAAAGTGACCCAGTAAGTAATTTTTAACATTTTGTAAGGCTTCCTCTGGAACCTGTTCATGCTGTAATACTTCTATTTCTTTATAGATTTCTTGGATGGTTGCCTGAGTCACTTCTTGCGCTACTTCTGTAGTAATGGCTAGGTAACCAGCTTGTAGCAAAGCTACCATACTGGAATGAATCCCATAAGTATAGCCTTTGTCTTCTCGAATGTTCCGCATCAACCGAGAACCAAAATAACCACCTAAAAGGGTATTGACCACAACCATGGGTAAAAAATCTGCTTCCTTTTTGATCAATAATTTTTTACCGATTACAATGGCAGACTGCAAATGTTGCCCATCCACTAAGTCTACTTTTTCAAGAGGATTGCTACATGGAATTGGACCTGCTTGCAAATCTTTTGTTGGGGTTAGCTGTTCTAAGGATTGTTTGATGCGTTGTAAGGCGGCTGGAGTAACGCGTCCACTCACAAAAGCAGAACCATTTGCAAAGAGTACTTGCGCATAATGGTGGTGTAAATCGGCCCGTTGAATGCCAGCAACATCTTGCACGGTTAGATGCCTGCCATAGGGATGTGCTGCTGTAAAGAGCGCTGTACAAAATCGCTTATAGGCTACCTGATTATTCTTTTTATCGGCCATTTGAATGGCTTGCGCTTTTACATTTTTCAGCAATCGGAGTGATTTTTCAGGAAAACTAGGGGTCAATAGTATCTCTACCAATAAGTCTAACACCGGACTAAGATGCTTAGCAAGCGTGGAAAGAGAAATGGTGCAAAAGTCTTTCTGTACACGCGTGCCAATGGTTGCACCATAATAATCGATGATCTGGGCAATATCTTGGGTACTTTTGGTTGCAGTACCCTCTAGTAACATAGCAGCAGTAAAATAGGCTGCACCTGGATGCCGCTCATAGCAACTACCCGATTTAAAAATCAACTCTAATTCTATAATGGGTTGACTGCCCATATTTAGGAGATAAAGCGGCATCCCATTGGCAAGTATATGCCTTTCCGGCCATGGAAAGTCAATGGTTTCAATTTCTTTAAATTTTGGTGGAATGGTTCTATCGAGCATAAAAAATAGACTTTTAAAAGGAATGGTTATCTTACTTTTTTATCAAGAAATAAAGAGCATATACAATACACCATGAAACGATTTATAGCCGCGCTATTAGATGTGTGGTTCCCACCCCTATGCGCAGGGTGCAACCATACACTTGTGCATGGAGAAACATTGATTTGTACCATTTGTTTCAGTTCATTTCCAGAAACAGATTCCCATACATTAGTAGATAACGCTATCACCAACCATTTTATAGGTAAAGCAACTATAACCTATGGATTTGCGCTTTACAAGTTAAGAAAGAAGAGCCATCTTGAGCAAGTGCTCTTTGCAATGAAGTATAACAACCAACCCAAAATTGGAGCGATACTAGGATGGCACTATGGCAATATCTTGAATCAGGTGTCGATTATGCAAACCATCGATGGGATCGTAGCGATTCCTTTACACCCCAAAAGATTCAAAGAACGGGGATACAATCAAAGTGACTTTTTTGCAAAAGGACTTTCTGCTGCATTAAACATCCCCTTCTACCCAAAATGTATAGCACGCATCCGCTATACGCCATCCCAAACCACGAAAAACAAAACAGAACGTATAACCAATCTTGAAGGCGCCTTTAAAGTCATAGAACCAGGTTTAGTAATAGGCAAACATCTTCTTCTGGTAGATGATATACTCACTACAGGGGCGACATTGACCTCTTGCACCGATGCGCTTTTGGCAGCAGGTGCATCGGAAGTGAGTATTGCCACAATAGCTGTAGTAGAAGCATAAAAAAAGCATTATGGGCCTGAGCTAGAGACCACACATCGGAATCCAATTGTAGCCGTAGCATCATCTTTATTCAAATAACGCCGGGTCCCTATTTGTAAAAAATAAGAGCAATCGGCCCAAGAACAGCCTTTATACACTTTTTTAGCATCATCCTGGCCATCACGTCTAATAGGGTTTAAATCACTGGTCTCTTGCAAGGAAAGCGGGCTGTAGGTATCACTTACCCAACAACAAACATTACCCACTATATCATACAGATCGAGATCATTTGAAGGGTAGGCATAGACATAAGAAGTAGGTGCCGCATGGTCAGATGCACCAGCCATTCCCTTGTAATTGCCCTTGCCTCGCTTAAAATTAGCTAAAAACTGACCATTTTTTCCTCTTGGAGAGGAACCATCCCAAGGATAAATGCGTTGATGGCGCTGCAAATAGTCTATACCAGCTACACCAACTATACCGCGCGCAGCATATTCCCATTCTGCTTCAGTAGGCAGCCGAACTTTAAGCTGCGCTACTGCTTCACTCATCTGCTTATTCACAAGATCTGATGCAGCTGTATCACTACCAGGTTCAGCAGCTAGCTTTGGTTCAAGTTTCTTCATTTCCGCCTCCTGAAGCTTTTTGGTACGCCACTTACAATATTCTGTAGCTTGTTCCCAACTGACACCGACAACGGGGTAATACATAAAGCCAGGGGCATATAAATAATTTTCTAACAATGGGTCATTAAAACTAGAGCCCTCTACAAAAACCTGCTGATTGGGCATAGCCGCTTTATATTGTTCCATCAAACCACTCTGTTGCAAATCATATAGGTATTCTCTATAGGCCAAATTGGTAATAGGTGTTTGATCCATCCAAAAAGCATTCACGGTGACAGGCTTGGCACAACAGCCTCCTGTACCAAGCCTATCTTCGCCTAAATTACCCATGATCATATACCCTCCTTCTACATAGACCATGCCTGGAATAGGTGGTGCTTGCTTACAAGGGGTTACAGAGAGCGTATCTGGTTGATTAAAGGGACGGCCTGTTGTCAAACTTACCTTACCTGGATCGGCGCTATCAGGGTGGCCTGTGCCACAAGCTGTAACCCAAACCAAAGGGAACAAGGTAAAAAAATATCTTAACCAGGAGATACCAAGCATCATAGTCATATTCATTGTCTTGCGCACATCATGTGCAAAATTTTCTCTTTAAGGCATGCATTTCCATAAAAGATAACGGGTGCATAGCTTATTAAAAATAAACAAAAATATTGAATAGCGTGCACGATTACACCCATCATCTTTTTATATAATTACCCTAAGGGTAGGGCACCGTCAGCTATATCCTTGGGCGCTACAGCCTGATGAGGGTGCAGCATAGCGGCTAAATAGGCCTGCCTAGTGTACATGCAAGGACAAATCACCGCACCCGGTATTTTTTTTACTAAAGTCAGATAGAGAAAATAGGCCTCTAGCCTATCCAAAAAAAACCAAGCTGTACAATATAATGCGGTTGCCTATAGCGGAGTTTAGAAGGATACATAAAGGTGCTCACCAAGTCTTGTACCTTTAATGCTGCGGTCCTACTGCTACCCATGTAGAGTTGTATGGTGTAACCCTTTAAGCAACTCATATGCTCATAAGCTGCCTTTCGCTGTGCCAAACGTTGTGCCAAATGGTTGGTTTGGTCCAATGGGCATACTAATGGCACAGGGGGGACTTTTTTTACCGCTTTAGGCTGTTTGCAACACTCAATCCTATATGCAGCAAGGTTTTCATCATAGGTCCCCTTTTTCAATCTTTGCAAGCTAGATGGAGATGCAGCATTTGACTCCACCCATACCATGAGGCTGAGCAAAAAGGACCATATTAGTGGCCCTATTGTCATTTTACTTGCATGGTGATGCATCATTCAAAAATTGAAGATTCATATGATAGGGCACTAAGCCTATTTTAAACCCAAAATAAATATAAATATATATAGGTCAAAACTCAATACCCCCAAACCCCACTGCTTTCCAATATAACAAAATGCATAGAAGAAAGGTGTAATCCATACTTTTTGATCCAGCAAAAAGCAGATCAAAATCCCTCCCAGACGCCCCCGTATTATAGATCACATCTGCCCAGATCGTTCCAAGTCCCTTTCTTTAATGGCCTGACGTTTATCGTATAGTTTTTTACCACGTGCCAAGGCAATGGCCAGCTTAGCAAACCCACGTTGGTTAATAACCAATTCTATAGGAATAATAGTCAAACCTTTTGCTTGGTTTTTAAGTAATTTCTGCAATTCCTTTTTCTGCAACAACAACTGACGGTCACGTTTCTCTTCATGATTATAGATGTTACCATAGCTATAGGCAGCAATATGCATCCCCTTTATCCAAAGTGATCCGCGATCAAAATAACAATAAGCCTCCTGAAGCGACGCTTTACCCATTCGAATGGACTTTATTTCTGTTCCTTTCAAAATAAGGCCAGACGTATACCTATCTAAAAAAGTATAGGAAAAATGGGCTTGTCTATTCTTAATACAAACCTGAAATGGGGTTTTGTTACCTGACATAGGCTTAAAAAAAGATGATCTCTATAAGATTTTCCAAATCTAAAAAATAAAATTGTAAAAGAAGGCGCACATTCAGAGCTACCACCGACCAACAGGTCTATACAAATAAAAAATAAGCCTTGTCGCATCATCTGGATAGATAGGCAAATTTTAAATGATCCGCATCGCATTCTATAAAATTATACTATATTGCAAGGGGCTTGAGAAAACACTAAAATTGTTTTACATACTATGACAAGAAGACCTTGGATTCAGCATTATCCCGCGTCCATCCCGCACACCATTGATCCTTCTAGATATAGCTCATTGGTCCATTTCATGGAAGAAATTTTTGAGCAGTATCAAGATTTACCGATGTGTGAAAACATGGACAAAGTACTGACTTTTAGTGCAGTAGATAAGTTATCTAAATCTTTTGCAGCCTATATTCAGCAATATACCAATTTACCAGTAGGATCACATGTAGCCATCCAACTACCGAATCTATTACAATATCCGATTGCCATGTTGGGTATGCTACGTGCTGGATTAGTAGTGGTGCACATCAATCCACAGTACACCCCTTCTGAAATGGCCTACCAGCTTAAAGATGCAGGTGTGCGTGCGATCGTTATATTGGAAAACTTTGCGCACAAACTGGTTGAAATTTTACCAGATACATCTATTCAAACCATTATTGTTACCAAGGTAGGTGACATGCTTGGTTCCATAAAAGGCAAGTTGCTTAATTTTGCCGTTAAGCATATTAAAAAACTGGTGCCTACTTACAGCCTACTACACGCCATCTCTTTTAAGGAGGTGTTAGCAAAAGGGAAAGAGGCTATTTTTCATCCTGTTGCTTTAAAATCTTCTGATACTGCTTTTTTACAATATACGGGCGGGACAACAGGTGTAGCCAAAGGGGCTATTCTATCGCATGGGAACCTTACTGCTAATTTCCAACAATCAGAACCTGTACTGCGTCTTTTCTTAAAGGAAAAAGAAGAACGGGCGGTCATTCCATTGCCACTTTATCATATTTTTGGGTTGGGTAGCCTATTTATGATGGCCAAGCTGGGGGTAAAATGTTCACTGATTACGAATCCTAGAAACATTCCCAGATTTATAAAAGAATTGCAGAAAAGTAAACCTACTTGTTTAATAGGCATTAATACATTATTTGAAAAGTTATTGGCACATAAAACATTCAAAAAACTAAAGTTTACTGCTTTAAAGCTTACCATAGCAGGTGGCATGAAAACGCAAGAACAGGTTAAAAATCAGTGGGAGCAGCTAACCGGTAGCAAGCTTATGGAAGGATATGGCCTAACAGAATGTTCGCCTGTTATCTCCACCGATATGATTAATGGCATGCGCCATATGCCACTCCCTGGTACATTTGTAATCATAGCGGATGAAACCGGTAAAGAGGTGCCCTATGGAACAGCTGGCGAACTACTGATTAAAGGGCCTCAACTGACCCAAGCCTATTGGCAGAAACCGATAGAAACAGCAGGCGCCTTTGTGAAAGGATGGTTTAAAACAGGCGATATAGCCACAATGGATGAAAATGGATTTGTATCTATTGTGGACCGCAAAAAAGATATGATCAATATTTCTGGCTTTAACGTATACCCGAATGAAATAGAGCAAACTTTAATAGGTCACCCAAAAGTATTAGAAGTAGGCGCTATTGGGATAACCGATGTCACACTCAAGGAAGCGATTAAGGTGTTTATTGTAAAAAAGGATGCAACGCTTACTGCTGAGGAAATTATAGCCTATTGTAAAGCAAAAATGGCCCGCTATAAAGTACCTAAATATGTGGAATTTTCTAATAGCTTACCTAAATCACCTATAGGTAAAGTACTCAGGAGATTATTAAAGGAATAGATAAAGGAGTTTTTATATTACTTTTTGCTTGATAAAAAGGCTTTTATCAAGCAAAAAGCTGCGCACATATTCCTTGTTACTAACATATGTTATACTATTTATTCAAATATCTACATGCTACTTTTCATTGGCCTGGGACAGGCTTGTTTAAGTATATTTCTTTTCGAGCAGCTATGGCCACACTTAGCTCTTTTACGATTACCTTTCTACTAGGGCAACGTTTTATAGACTATTTAAGCAAAAGACAAATCATTGAGCCCAATCGACCCTTAGGGTTTAATGAAGCCAAAAAGAACGCCCATACCCCTACCATGGGGGGTATGCTTATTATACTGGCAACCGTGGTACCCACGTTATGCTTTTCAAAATTGCATAACATATACATCATCCTATTGTTAACCACTACTATTTGGATGGGGTTAGTGGGCTTTTTGGACGACTACATCAAGGTATTTAAAAAACAAAAAAATGGATTGAATGGATGGATCAAACTATTAGGCCAAATTGTTTTAGGTTGTATTGTAAGTATGACCCTTTATCTACATAAGGCCGTAGTCATACGTGAGGTATCCATTGCTCAGGAAACACCCACTGCACTAGTGGGCCAACTATCCTCTGGATATAACGATATTAAATCCACCAAAACAACTATCCCTTTTTTCAAAGGAAATGAACTGGATTATGCACAAATAGGTGCCCTCTTGCTAGGTAATGCAAACTATACATGGATCGTTTACATGGCTATAGTAGCTTTTATTATTGCGGCTGTTTCAAATGCCTCTAATCTAACAGATGGGCTTGATGGATTAACGGCTAGTACTTCTGTAATTATTGGTACTACGTTGGCCGTCCTTGCTTACTTATCTGGCCACATAATATTTGCCCAATATTTAAATATCATGTATATCCCAAATTTGGGAGAGCTTACTATATTTTGTTGTGCATTTGTGGGGTCATGTATGGGTTTTCTTTGGTATAATGCCTATCCTGCACAAATCTTTATGGGCGACACGGGCAGCTTAACCATTGGCGCCATTATTGCCGTAGTAGCCATTTGTATTCGAAAGGAACTGCTGATTCCCATGCTATGTGGTATATTTCTCATGGAAAATCTATCGGTAATATTACAAACCAGCTATTTTAAGTTTACCAAAAAACGTTATGGAACAGGCAGAAGAATTTTTAAAATGGCACCGCTGCACCACCACTATCAGAAATTAGGATGGCATGAATCAAAGATTGTAACGCGGTTTTTAATCCTTAGCATTTTACTAGCCATTGCTACCCTGGTCACTTTAAAAATCCGATAAAAAAGGATGGTTTACTAGGCTTTATAAAGTGTGTGTTTTATGCCAGAATCACTCTGGCATATATCCATTTGCCCAATATAACTGCTGCTTAAATTAAGCATTTTTGAAGCGCTTTTAGGACAACTCCCTCCGCTCAAAGCCATAACATGAAGTAATGCTACAGTAGTAAAAAGCTGCCTCGAATACATGGCATCCTGCATATGCATTTTGATTTTAATGACCTTCTAATAGAAGTAGTGTCAATCATAAGACATTCAAAATCAGGATTATTAGACAACTTTTCTAAGATGCCCTTCGATACGCCTTTACCGCTCGAACGAGAAAATCTACGATGGGTGTTTTTGAATCACCATAACTGGATAGTAGATCACGCCATAACGATAGTTTTCCGGCGTTCCAGTCCCACTAGCAGCCATCTTCGATCAGCTGTCGATGTCTAGCTTTACGCTACGCTCTACGCCCTCTATCAAATCACTTATTCGCGTTTTTATTATTTTTCTCTTCCCCTTTTAGGCAATTTGCCTCTATTAATTCTCCGAAATTTTTAAGGAGTTTATCGCAATACTCTATAGCGCTTTCACCCGACTTTAGGAACGCATCTACGATCGTATAATCATGTACAATGATCTCTTGGATACTTTCTTGTATAACTTGTATGTCCTCTTGTATGTCCTTTGGAGTAACTTCTTTTTTAATTTTTTCAACTTTAAGTTCTTTAGCTTTAAGTTCTTTAGCAAGTTCTTTAGCTTTTTTTTCAAATGCTTCAGAGTGTAGAGCATCAGATAACTGATTTACACAAAGCTCTCGTTCCGATACTGCTACCCCTGCAGGATTATTTGGCTCTACTACGGGAGGACTGGCCACCGGTGGATTTGGTGTTGATGCTTGTGGTCTACCAGAGCCACCTTCCCCTGCAGGATTATTTGGCTCTACTACGGGAGGACTGGCCACCGGTGGATTTGGTGTTGATGCTTGTGGTCTACCAGAGCCACCTTCCCCTTTCTGATCTGTATCACTTTTCTGCTCACCATTTTTACCATCTATCTTTGAAAGTGGGCGACTTGGGCATTTAGGATTATTTTCTTGTACTACATTAGGTTTAGAGGTGCCGGTACAACTCGCTCCACTAAAAACCATCACACCGAACAGCGTTAAAGTAGGAAAAAGCTGTCTCAAATAAGTTGCATGTTGCATATGTATTTTAACATTTAGATTAATTAGATTAACATTAGTTTAAGTTTAGTGGACTTGGTACAGCCTTAGAGGACTTAGGTAACCCTTTTACTGGCAGCAAAGTCCAATTACTGGTTAAATCAAGAATAGCTAAATTTATCATAATTTTATATTATGGCAAAATGATTGTAGGGATATTTCGTTTCAATGGCCCACCCATCAATGGTTGATCAACTATTGTGAATCATCCAATGATCCTGTAAATTAGCAGCTGTCGTAGGTCCAAATGGAAACCTATCTTTCACCCATTCGCAAAAGTAGATGGCCCTATTACCCAGTCTTGTAAAAGGTATGCGCGACTACAGCACCCTGCAGCTCTACCGGCGCAATTATATGCTTTCCATTATACAATCTATCTATGCACGCTATGGCTTTGAGCCACTGGAGACCCCTGCACTGGAACAGCGTGCTACCCTTACAGAAAAATACGGCCAGGAAGGAGAGCAATTGATGTTTAACATACTTAAATCTGGTAACTTCCTAGAAGGAATAGATTCAAATGTAAACGCCATAGATTACAAAAAACTGAAACCGCTGATCAGTGACAAAGGGCTGCGCTATGATTTAACCGTGCCCTTAATGCGGCATATTGTAGCGAACCAACATCAAATATGCTTCCCATTTAGACGCTACCAAATGCAACCCGTATGGCGGGCAGATAGGCCCCAAAGAGGTCGCTATAGAGAGTTTTTACAGTGTGATGCGGATATTATTGGAAGTAGCGCTTTATTATGTGAAGCGGAAATTTTAAAATTAATTTATGACGTATGTACCGAGTTGCAGATACGAGATTTCTGCATCAAAATCAACCATAGAGGGATACTATCCGCTATTGCTGATCCTGAAAAAGAAAAGGTATTTTGTACCATTGTAGATAAATTAGAGAAAATTGGTCTCGAAAAAGTTATGACTGCCTTACAAGCAGCAGACTTTAGCAGCCAAACCATTGCATCACTGGCTCTATTGCAAAACTTTAAAGGGAACAATAGTGAACTTTTGATGCAATTACAAGCAGCTATTGGTCACACAGATCAAGGATCCAAGGCAATAGAAGCCTTGACAGGCATACTCACACAAGCCTATGGTCTTGGTCTACCAGATGGCATATGTTGTATTGAACCAACCTTATCACGAGGCTTGGCCTATTACACCGGGCTCGTTATGGAATTAACCGTAGCCAATACACCTATAGGAAGCCTAGGTGGAGGGGGCAGGTATGAACATCTTGGAGATCTATTCGGGACAACTGGATTGGTTGGCGTAGGATTTTCCTTTGGGATAGATAGGCTGTACGACCTTATGGAGACGCAAAATCGCTTTGAATCTATTACCACCTACACAACAGAGGTATTGTTAACCAACATCGAAGCAAAAGTAGAAATGCAACTGCTTCATCTATTAAATCAGTTGCGTGTAGATGGATTTAAGGCAGAACTATACCCTGATCGGGTAAAAATCAAAAAACAATTAAGCTATGCCCATAAAAAAAATATCCCTTTTGTGATTATACTAGGAGCAACAGAATGTGCTATGAACCACTACACACTAAAAAATATGCAAACAGGCGCACAGAATAGTTATAGTTGGCCTGATCTCTGTGGCCTATTAAGGGCAGCCTTAGTCGTAAGATCTTAGCTATGGATGCACTCTGGACCATTATTATTGCTGCACTCGCCAGTATAAATTGTGCCTTAGTAGGTACCTATTTGGTATTGCGGAAAATAGCCATGATGGGAGATGCCATTGCGCATTCTACACTACCAGGCATTGTATTGGCCCTCCTGATGACTGGATCTAAAAATTCCCCTGCACTCATCGCTGGAGCGGGTATAACAGGCCTATTGGTCACCTTTCTAATCGCATTTTTAGAAAAAAAAATAAGCATACAGGCAGATGCGGCTATAGGGATCAATTTTACCTTTCTCTTCGCTTTAGGGGTCATTTTAATCTCTTTTTTTAGCAGAAAAATAGACTTAGACCCCGAATGCAGTTTGTATGGGGAATTGGCAACTGTTCCATTAGATGTGTGGCGTACAGCTAGTGGCATCAACCTAGGACCCAAAGCATTTTACATTTTATTAACCGCTTTAATCGTCAATTTAACCTTTTTGATCATGGGCTATAAACAGCTATTTGTAAGCACCTTTGATCCACAATTTGCCCAAAGCATTGGCGTGCACACGACCCGTTGGCACTATTGCTTAATGGCCATAACCTCATTGACAACCGTTGCTGCATTTGAAGTAGCAGGCGCGATTTTAGTGGTGGCCCTTTTAATTGTTCCAGCTGCAACCATCTATTTGGTTACAAAATGTCTTAAACGTTTGTTATTTTACAATATACTCTTTGCTATATTAACGTCTATTAGCGGATATTATATCAGCTTCTGGTTGAATAGCTCTATGGCGGCTGCAATGGTTACCATAGCAGGGCTATTATTCTTAATTGCTTTTGTATTTTCCAAAAATAATTAAGATAATCACCAGTAGACTACATAAAGAAGCGATCTGGATCATCCAGTCTGTTTGAGAGACGTATTACTTTTATTTCACTAAACCCATACATACCATGCATATAACTGGAAGATTATTTGAAATTAGTCCGCCACAGCAAGTGTCTGAATCATTTAAAAAAAGAAATTTTGTGGTAGAATATGTAGAGAATCCACAATATCCAGAATACATCTCCTTTGAGTTGATTCAGGACAAATGTGATCTACTAGATGGATTCATGGAGCAAGAAGAGATAACCGTTCATTTCAATCTACGGGGTAGAAAATGGACCAATCCAGAAGGAGTCGTGAAATACTTTAATGCGTTGCAAGCATGGCGTTTAGAAAAAGGCAATAAATTAAACGAATCACCTCCATCCAATCCATCTCCTGCCGATGTAGAAGATGATTTGCCGTTTTAAACATAAGACGTTTTGATCTTACTTTTTGCTGGATTAAAAGGAAGTGATATGCTACTTTTTGCTGGATCAAAAAGCAAGCAAAAAATCAAGCGCTGTGCAAAAAGCTGTTGTAAGTCTACGCTGAAAGCTGGAAAATCAGCAGCCACCCCACGACCCCATTAAACTGATTTTCTGCTCAGCTTTCAGCGTAGACTTGCCCGTCGCAATTTTCTACAATGCAGGTTCTTGTTGATAGGAATGGCTATCAGATGCCTAGAGTAGGATATGGTAAACCAATCTTTATTTCTTAATTTAAAGTTATGGTACTATTAGGATTTATTAAAAAAAGTATAAATTTGCAGTGTAAGGCTTCGCCTCATCTAAGCTTCTAAAAATGATAAGGTTAGAAGCATAGACGGCGCATTTTATTTTTTAATTATTCGTATATATCGTGCATTTATTAGGAACAAAGGCCCCTATTTTTAAGGCGCCTGCTGTCGTAGGTGGTGGAAACGTCACAACTGACTTTTCACTGGAGCAGTTTTTAGGAAAAAAAGAAGTACTCTTTTTCTTTTACCCAAAAGATTTCACTTTTGTCTGTCCCACTGAATTATTGTCCTTCCAACAACATTTACCCCAATTTATAGAACGCAACGTAGCACTGGTGGGTTGCTCTACCGATACAGAAGAAACGCATGCGGCTTGGTTACATACACCCAAAACAAAAGGGGGCATTGCTGGCGTAACCTATCCATTGGTTGCAGATACCAGTAAGGCCATTGCGTCCAACTATGGTGTATTAGGAGGCAACTGGAGCTATAATGAACATAACCAGTTGATTTTCACGGGTATTCCTGTAGCGTATCGTGGAACTTTTTTAATTGATAAAGAAGGTATCATACGTTATATGGCCATCAATGATTTGCCATTAGGTAGAAATATTAATGAAATACTACGCATTATTGATATGTGGCAACATGTCGTCAAATTTGGAGAGGTTTGTCCAGCTAACTGGGCAAAAGGCGATATGGCCATGGAAGCTACCCCTGAGGGCGTATCCAACTACCTAACCCTAAATTCAGAACAACTATGAAAACAGCATGATTAATATTTTCCAAAAGCATTTCATAACACCATAAAGTATATGATTGACCAATCATTTTATTTTATACTTTATATTTTAACTAAATTAAAAACATAATGAGCACGAAAAAAGAATTTGATGACACACGTGGGATCGTATTTCCCATTCACAAAAGTGAGCTACGTAAATTTTTGCCAATGGCCTTTATATTTATTCTTATATCTTTCTGTTATGCGCTTACACGCTCCCTTAAAGATATGAATCTCATTAAGGAAATAAATGTTACAGCTATTTACTGGTTAAAAGCAGTAGCCATCACGCCTAGTATGATTTTCTTTACCATTCTTTATGGAAAAGTCAGCCGTGCTACAGGAAGGGATGGAAGGTTCAATGCAGTTATGATTTACTTTCTTGTCTTTTTTACCCTTTCATTGGTTTTTTTGCTCCCTAAAAAAGAGTTATTGCAACTAAATAGCCTCTCTAAAATGCTTGAAGCAAAATTTCCAAGCCTTATAGGACTGTGGGGAGCTATTTGCCATTGGCCTATTTCCCTCTTCTATATCCATGCTGAAGCTTGGGGAACTTTTGCATTAAGTGTGGTATTTTGGACCTTTGTAAATGAGATTACTACTGTAAATCAAGCTAAAAGATTTTACAGCTTCTTAAGTATGTTTGCTGCCGTTGGCAGCATCCTGGCTGGACTCATTCTTAAGCTGGATAGTGTGCGTACCAACTTCGATCACGGTTTACAGTTTGTGATTACAGCGATTATTTTGATTCTAGTAGTGTACAACTACTTTACTTCAGATATAAAAGCGAATCCAGCCTACTATCAGATTGAACAAAAGCCTAAAAAAGCAAAGGTAAAAATGTCTTTTATGGATTCTATAAAGTTCCTAGCTCGTTCTAGGTATTTGACGTTGCTTTCCATATTAGTAATTGGTTATGGATTAGTGATTGCGCTTTTTGAAGCCGTACAAAAAGAGCAAATTAAGCAATATGTAAAGATTGCTGGGGATGATACCATTTTAGCAAGTATATACTCAGATCAACAAGTTGCAGTAGGGATCATCTCTATTTTAGTAACACTTTTCCTTGCCACACCTATACGAAAAAGAGGATGGCGTTTTGCTGCATCTGCCACACCCGTTACGGCATTGGTGATGACAGCCTTATTTTTCACCTTCCTTCGATTTGGTGATGTTTTGGATAATTTTTTAAAGAGCTTTAATCTCACGGCTTTGCATCTGTCTGTTCAAGTAGGTCTCTACAACGTGGTGTTGATTAAGTCGGTTAAATATGTCCTTTTTGATCCAACCAAAGAAGCGGTATATATTCCATTAGATGAAGAAACTAAAGTACGTGGAAAAGCAGCTGTAGATGGTGTAGGTTCTCGTTTGGGAAAGAGTTTAGGATCTGTATTGGTTACAGGTATGGCCACCTTACTGGGTGGTGGGGATATTGCTAATATTCGTACGCCAATTGTGCTAATGATCATAGCTGTGATTGTGCTTTGGTTAACAGCTGTTGGAACTTTAGCAAAGTTAAAAGCAGCAGCTGAGGAAAAACATGAAGCAGAACTTGCAGATGCACATAAGGTGCAGGTAAGTAAATAGATAGAAGGGTTTTGTATGTTACTTTTTGATCAAGCAAAAAGTGTATCTGTTCAAGTCAGTGGTAAAAAAGGCATTTATATCACACTTTTTGCTTGATCAAAAAGTGTGCAAAAAATCAAGCCCTGTACAAGAAGTTGAGCAACTTTTTACAAGGGGTGGTTTTTTATTTTTTTGCATGGCCATACCGCTAAATAGATAGGTAAAAAGTAGCATACAAAGTCCTTATGGACGTTCAGCTGAACCGTATTTTCGTTTGAGCCCCACCATAATCAAAGAACCAATTGTGAGCAACAAATTGGTTAGCAACAATGGTTTATCATCGGTCATTGCTCCATAAAGGGTCCAGCTAACCGAAGAAACAGTTAGGTTTAAGAGCATCAACATGGAAACATCATGAACAGATTTGGTTCTATATGACTGTATAATCTGCGGAAGAAGAGAAAGTAGTGCTGTAGATGAAGCGATGCATGCCACAACATCTAAAAAGGAAATAGCGCAAAAGTCCATCAATACAACAAGCAAAAAGAGTAGAATTTGTACCAGGAGCGGGAATCGAACCCGCATGGCCAAAGGCCACAAGATTTTAAGTCTTGCGTGTATACCAGTTCCACCATCCTGGCAAAGCTGCATGGCTGTGGAGACAGCACACACAAAAATAAGCGCAAGATCTGCTCAACTACTAGTAATAGCAAGAAATAGTTGATGGGTTACCCAAATAGATCAGACGAGCGAGAAACGGGACTCGAACCCGCGACCCCGACCTTGGCAAGGTCGTGCTCTACCAACTGAGCTATTCTCGCTTATACGCTACATAATAGGTCGAATTTACTTAAAGATTCTTTGTTTTCAAAATAGTTATCCACTTTTATGGCTAGCTTTTAAAACGTTTAACCATATTTTTGAGGTCATTCAATTTTAACAAGGCTTCTATTGGAGAAAGAGCATTGATATCAATAGCTTCTAAGAGCGCTTTGAGGCCACTTAAGTCCTCATCTGGACCAAAAAGTTTGAGCTGATATTGCCCTTTTGACAACGCTTCTATCTTTGCATGCATCTTACCGCCTACTTGCGATAGGTGCGCCAATACTTCCCTGGCCCTTTCCAAAATCATAGAGGGCATACCGGCCATTTGAGCGACATGAATGCCAAAGCTATGCGCACTACCTCCAGCCACCAATTTATGTAGAAATAGAATCTTTCGATCTATTTCTTGCACCGCAACATTAAAGTTTTTAACCCTAGGAAGTTCTTTTGCAAGCGCATTCAACTCATGGTAATGGGTAGCAAAAAGGGTTTTAGGCCTATACTGTGGGTGATTGTGCAAATATTCTACCAATGCCCAGGCAATAGAAATGCCATCATAGGTACTGGTACCACGGCCTATCTCATCCATCAATACCAAACTACGGTCACTAAGGTTGTGCATAATACTGGCCGTTTCGACCATTTCCATCATAAAAGTAGACGCTCCTTGGGCCAAGTTATCCGATGCCCCTACTCTTGTAAATATTTTATCTACCACCCCAATATGGGCCGAGGCAGCTGGTACAAAAGAACCCATTTGCGCCATTAATACGGTTAGCGCAACCTGACGCAAGAGGGCTGATTTACCAGCCATATTAGGCCCTGTAATCACTATGATTTGCTGTTCTGATGGGTCTAAACAAATATCATTGGGCGTATAGGTTTTGTCTACAGGTAGTCGCTGCTCAATAACAGGATGCCGGTTCCCTTTAAGATGCAGCAGGGTGCCCTCATCTATGATAGGCTTGCTATAATGCTGCTCACAGGCCTGTTTGGCAAAGGAAAGATAGCAATCCAATTGTGCGATATGCTTTGCATTTTCTTGAATCTGTGGAATATATGCTACTGCCTCCTCTACCAATGCTTGATAGAGTTGTTGTTCCAACAGCTGCGCCTCTTCCCCTGCATGTAAGATCTTTTCTTCATACTGTTTTAACGCCTCGGTAATATAGCGTTCTGCACCAGCTAAGGTTTGTTTGCGCATCCAATCTGGGGGCACTTTGTTTCTATGCGCATTAGGTACTTCAAGGTAATAGCCAAATACGCGGTTATAAGAGACTTTGAGGGAAGGAATATTGGTACGCTTGCTTTCTTTTTGTTGCAGCTGGACCAAATAATCTTTACCCTCGTAAATAATTTTATTTAACGCATCCAGCTGATCGTTAACATGCGGTCGAATGAGTCCCCCTTGATGGGTAAGGATAGGCGGATCTTCCTGAAGGGTATGGTGGATACTTTCCACCAAAGCGGGACATCCATGGAGCTGTGCATTCAGTTTTTGTAATAAAGGAGACGAAGTCGCTTGCAGCGTTTTTTGTATGCATTGCACTTGTTCCAATGCCCTTTTTAAGGCCACCATTTCCCGTGGATTCACTCTACCCACGGCTACTTTGGAAATAAGCCGTTCTACATCACCTATTTTTTTCAAATAGCTGACTAATGATGCTGCCCATTCAGCATCTTCTACAAGGTATTCCACTATAGCCAGCCGTTCTTGAATCGGTACCACCGCCTTAAGCGGAAACAGCAACCATTTTTTAAGCAGTCGTGCCCCCATAGGGGTCACCGTTCTATCTAATATTTCAATCAATGCCGTTCCCCCTACCTCCTGCGGCACCATCAACTCCAAGGCCTTAACGGTAAATGGATCCATCCAAACATACTGGTGTGCTTCTAGTCGGACAATCGAACGAATATGTTTGATTGCTTTATGTTCCGTTTCGGATAAATAGTGTAAAACAACACCAGCTGCTACAATAGCCACAGGATAGTCTGCGATGCCAAAACCTTTTAAGGAGTGGGTTCCAAAATGGCTATTGAGCAAACCATAGGCATAGTCAAACTGAAATACCCACTCGTCTAGCGCATAGGTATGAAACACATCCTGCGTAAAATCATTCCATACATTCTGCTGTTTTTTATTAAAAATAACCTCAGATGGCGCCAAATGATGCAAGAGTTTCCGCATGTAATCAGAGGTGCCTTGGGTTACAAAAAATTCCCCTGTAGAAAGATCCAAGAAGGCCATACCCAGTATGCCTTTGTCAAAAAAAATGGATGCTAGGTAATGATTAGCCCTTTTATCTAAAACTGCTTCACTAAAAGAAAGGCCAGGCGTAACCAATTCGGTAACCCCCCTCTGTACAATGCCCTTGGCTTGTTTAGGATCCTCTAATTGATCACAAATGGCTACCCGATAGCCCGCTTTTACCAGTTTGGGTAGATAAAGATCCAAAGCATGGTGGGGAAAACCAGCCAGCTCCACACTAGCAGCCAAGCCATTAGATCGCTTCGTAAGCGCAATATCTAAGACTTTACTAGTCTTAACCGCATCTTCTAAAAAAGTTTCGTAAAAATCACCCACTCGAAACAACAACAATGCCCCAGGATATTTTTCCTTAATGGCAAAATACTGCCGCATTAATGGTGTTGGCTCAACTGGTTTTGACATAGGATATAAAATAATAGCATCTAAATATATTAAAAACTTTAAAGTTTTGATCCAGATGCAAGCACCCTAAAACCAAATGCGCAACCGAAATCTACCTTAAAATTGTAAAATAATTAGATACAATCTGGTTTTTTTAGAATGGATTGCTTATAATGAGGTAAAAGGCTTGTAATACAGTAAAAGAAAGTAAGCTTCCCTTCATCTAAAGAGGAAGCGCGAGGTTTATCAAAAAACAATTAAAAAAATTTAGATATGAAAGAGGTTCATGTAAATAGTAAAAGTAAACGATCTGGCCTATTTGTACAAGGGATTACCGCTTTATCGCTATCACTTGCTTTGCAAGGCAAGGCTTGCAACTCAGGTGGAACATATAATTACACATTAAATCATACCAATGACAACCAATTCTTGAAAGAAATAGAGGATAGAAAAGATATTAGTAAAACAGATGAAACAGGCAAGCACTGGCTATACGTTGCAGTAGAACAGAACCAGCTTCAAAAAGTGAAAGGCATTGTAGCACGCATTAATAAGGATTTGGAGGACCATGCAAGTCATAGTGATCCTAACTTCCCAAATTCATATAATAAAAGTAGCAAAGCAACTGCATTGGGTATAGCTATAATAAACGGTTATACAGAAATTGTCAAACTGCTAGCTACATGTCCATACATTGACATCAATAAAGCAACCACAACTTCAACATCACTTTTCGTAGCCCTATCTAATGGCAAGAAAAATATAGCTGAGATCTTATTGAAGCATCCCAAGATAAAGATTGGGGAAAAAGACTTACCTTCAGGTGCCTATCCACTACACTTGGCAATTGAAAAAAAGTTTGAAGATATAACTCTATTACTAATTGATAAGCTCCCTGAGGAAGGTTTAAAGGTAAAAAATAAAAAATTAGAGACACCGCTCTACTTAGCAACAAAACATGGTCTTAACACTGTAGTAACACGTCTAGTCAGCAAGCTTACTACCTTAAACGATTTCTATGTGACGGATCAAAAAGGAAAGGGACTACTACATATAGCTGCGCGTGATAATAATCAAAATGCATTTAAGGCATTATTTGAAAATATATGTAGTTTAAGTAATAAGACAACGGCCATTACTAAACTTTTTGATAAAGATAAAAAAGGGTATACTGTATTGGCTAGTGCTTATTTACCTAAGCATATTAAACAAAAATGGGTGCACATCCCTAACGACAACCGCAATATGTTCAAAACTGTCTTATGGACTGTAAAAGATAATTTGAATACAAACCAGTGGGCAATTATTACTAATGAAATTAATGTATTAGAAAATAATCGCACAATCAAGAAGGGCTATGCTGATATATTGCGCGGGATAGTAGATTCAATAGCTTCTTCTGGAGTAGCAGCATCTGCATAAATCCAACACAATTTCAATAGATAAAAACAAACACCCACGTTGCTACGTAATAGAAAAAGTGCGTTATGTGAACTGAAAGGACAGACAGCAGGTTGATGCCTATAATCCTGCTGCTGTTCTTCCAGCCTTTCCTTCCCTATTTTAAGCCTCTGGGAGGTTACCGTTCTTGCCTTAAGAAAATGCAATATAAAGAAAAAGTGTACTCGTCCAGCCTTGTGGCAATGGTATCTATGCAGCAGATAGCTTATCCTTTTTATTTAGTCGTAATAACAGTTATATAAGCGTCATACACAGGGTCTTTCCAGAAGATTGTGTAAAATGATTTTCGTTGTTATAATATTAATATTTAATTACCTATTATCATCATGCAATCAAAAAAGAAAGGTTCTCCTAATCCAAAGATTCAAGAAGCGATAGCTTTCTTGTTAGAAGATGGAGCAGACTTATCGACTATCTTTGCCCAAGATAGTCTGTTAAAAGTTTTAACGAAAAATATAGTAGAACGAGCCCTTGAAACTGAGCTAGAGGATCATTTAGGCCATAGTAAATATACTAGAAATGAGTCTGATAATTCCAGAAATGGCAGCTACATCAAGCATTTGACTACAGCTCATGGGGAAGTATCTTTGGATGTTCCAAGAGATAGATCAGGTACATTTGAACCTATAATCGTACCTAAGCAACAGAGAAGAATAGATGGTCTTGACCAGAAAATTCTATCTCTATATGCCAAAGGGATGAGCTTATCTGACATTAAGATACATTTAGAAGAACTCTATGGTGCCACTATAAGTGAAAGGCTGATAAGTAAAATTACTGATAATGTGATGGATGAAGTTCTTTTATGGCAAAACCGTCCTCTTGAATCAGTATATGCTATAGTGTATTTTGATTGCCTTGTGGTACAAGTCAGGCAAGATAAGCGCATTATCAATAAATCAGTATATATTGCTTTAGGCATAGACTTATCTGGAAAAAAAGATATTTTAGGTCTATGGATCAGTGAAAATGAGGGTTCTAAGTTTTGGCTTGGCCATTTAACAGAGTTAAAAAATAGAGGCCTTAAAGATATATTAATTGCTTGCACTGATAATTTGCCAGGTATGTCTGATGCTATTGGTGCAGTTTATCCGAAAACAGCACACCAACTCTGCATAGTACATCGCGTGCCAAGTATGGTACAAACAAAGGAGATGAAAGGAGCTCTTACCAATAAAACCTTTAAGTTGGATAGCCTGAGACAGATGCTAGCTGCGTAAGCGGCTAGTATGAAGCATGTCTGACAATGCATGGCCAATACCCACTTTGGGCCAGCGGGCAAATCAATAGGTCGTAATGAAAATGAACGTAATTAGTAGCGTCGTAATTACATGTCTAGCAGATATCAGTGGGAGAGCTAGAAGAAAGAAGTGCTGATCGCCTCTGATGTACGGGTAAAGGCAACAAGCTTAGTGGAAATAAAGGTGATACCACTAATCTACTTCTCGGCGTCTAAACGGCGACATATTGAGAATGTTTGTACAGTAACTTGGGAGATCCTTAGATACGCACGGTTAGTAATAATTGTAATGTACTGGTTATAAGGTAAAAAAAACTGAAATTCTAAGTACAGCATCTAAGGAAGTCGGAGGGGGACATAGTACTGATGATAGTAAGGACAACATAACCTTACAGGAAGGAAGGGCCCCTACTTTGATCAAAACTTATTAAGTATGGAGGAATTGGTGACTGCAGAGGGTAAAACCTTTGCTCAAAGCGCCCTAGAAAAAGTTCGGGTACTACAAAATAAGTTGCATCAAGCAGCCAAGAAGGATCAAAAGAGAACATTTGGTATTTTATATGATAAAGTCTGTCAATTAGAAGTATTATGGGTTTCATGGCTTCGGGTACAAAAGAACAAAGGTGCCCCTGGCGTAGATGGAAGGACCATACTTGCAATCAAGGAGTACGGTGTGATAAAATTCTTACAAGAGATTCAACAAGAACTTCTTAGTAAGCAATATAAACCCAGCTCAGTGAAACGCGTATATATCCGAAAAAGTAATGGTAAGCTTAGACCACTTGGGATACCCATCGTAAAGGATAGAGTAATACAAGGAGCGGTTAAGTTGATAATAGAACCAATATTCGAAGCTAATTTTGTAGAAGGATCTTATGGATTTAGGCCAAAACGCAATTGCCAAGATGCCATAAAGGCAGTAAGGAAATGGGTTACCTATGGATATAGGACAGTAATAGATGCTGATATATCTTCTTATTTTGACACCATTAATCACGAACTTCTATTGAAGTTAATAAACCGTAGAATTAGAGATAGGTGGATTATAAGAATCATTAAAGGATGGCTAATTCATTCTATATTCCAACAAGATAAAACTTCTTTATCTGATAAAGGTACCCCACAAGGATCAGTTATATCACCCTTACTTGCAAATATATACTTACATAGCCTAGATAAATACTGGCGTCAGCAACATAATGAATGGGACACCCAGATGGTTAGATACTGTGACGATTGTATATTTCTGATCAGAAATAAAGACCCACTGCCGTATATGGAATCATTAAAGCAGATGCTCAGTAAACTACGATTATAATGGACTGAAGAAATCGGACAAAAATCTTTTACTTTATTTTCCGTATGGTATAGTTTTAAAGTCATAAAATAAATTAATCAGATGGGAAGAAAAAAGATTAGGCATTTTAGTTCGGAAGAAAAGACTAAAATAGTATTAACTTTACTAAAAGAAGATTTAACGGTAGCCGAGTTATCGTCCAAATATGGTATCACTAGTAAAACTATTCAAAATTGGAAACGTCAGTTTTTAGAAAATGCTTCAGTAGCTTTTGATCCATCGAAAGTTACTAGTGTTTATAAGGATGAAATACAGGCTCTTAAGCATCAAAATGATGAGCTTGCTAAAGCCTTAGGTAAGGCTACCGTTGAGCGAGATTGGGCAGTGGGAAAGCTAAAGAGCTTGGATTTCTTAAGTAAGAAAAGTCTTGTCAGATCCAAGTTTCCTAAATTACCCAAGGCAAGGCAATGTGCATTATTATCGATAAATCGCTCTTTGATATATTACACATCTAAGAAATTAAACAACTGTAATACAGCTGTTTTAAACAAAATAGATTCGATTTACAGGGAACATCCGGAATATGGTTATCGCTATATATACAATCAACTACAAGAGGATGGGTTTAATGTAGGCAGAGATCGTGTGCTTAAGTATATGGGTGTACTGGGTATATCGGCTATTTATCCAGGTAAAAAGCGCTCTATTTCTTGTAAAGATGCTCAGCATAAAGTATATAGTTACCTGTTGGATAAATATTGGGTGAACTCTGGTAAGACAAAGCAGGTGCATGTACCTAAATCGAATAAGGTTTGGAGTGGGGATATTACTTATATTCGAACCAATACTGGTTATATGTATCTTTCGGCTATTATAGACTGGCATAGTAAAGCCATACTAAGTTATAAATTATCCAATACTATGGATACAACGCTTGTCACAGATACTTTGGAAGAAGCACTTAGTAAATATCCTGCACCAGCGTTCTTTAATAGTGATCAAGGTAGCCAGTATACTAGTCATAAGCATACAGATCTATTAAAAAATCATAATGTTCAAATCTCCATGAATGGAAGAGGTAGAAGTATTGATAATATTGTAATAGAAAGATTTTTTAGAACCCTAAAATATAATTGCATCTTTATCAATGAGTTTAAAAATATTAAGGCATTAAAAGAAGGAATTAGCAGTTACATTACTAAATATAATTATAAAAGGTTTCATTCTAGTATTAACTATCAAAAACCTATGAACGTTTATCTTAACCATTTAAAAATGGTAAGCTAGTAAAGGGGAAAAAACAGGAAAGAAAAGTAAGAAAAAAATGTCTGAAGAAACCAGTCCACTATAGATTAACCCTTTCAGAAGAAAAGACAGAAATTACTGAGGCTGAAAGAGGGTTTGATTTTTTAGGTGTAAGGATGGTATTGAACAAGAGCAGAAAGTCTAAGGATAAGAAATTCTGTTACGGTTTTCCTACAAGAAAATCTATGACAGAATTAAGAAATAAGATCAGAAAAGAAATTGGTAGAGACTATCAACCATCACTGGCCCATAAAATCAACTATCTAAATCCAATATTGCGAGGATGGGCTAATTATTATAATTGGCTTAATAGCGCAATACAATTTAGAAAGATAGACCAATATGTTGTTAGAAAGCTAAATCTCTGGAACCGAGTCAAACATATGGCAAAGAAAAGAAAGTATCAATGGCTGTCAACAAAAGAGCTACATACTCAAGGACTCTACAAAGTCAGTGGACATCTTTGTTATAGTTGATAAGGCTTCGCATGCTGCGTGTATGTTGACATTCGCGTTGATCATCGGAAAGCCGTATGAAGGAAAACTTCACGTACGGTTTGATGAGGAGGTCGAGGAAACCGGGTAACTAGGCGCCTCTGCCTTACTCTACAGATCAGAAACAGTTTACGATACGTATCCTATAAAGACCGTAAAAAAGTAGTATCTGATTTGCAGTCTATTTACAAGTCTTACAGTGAAGAAGAGGCGCATAATGCTCTAGATGCATTTGATAGCAAATGGACTAAACCCTATCCACATATTGCCAAATCTTGGTATAATAACTGGGATAATTTGATACTATTCTTGGAATACCCTGAGGATATCCGGCGGATTATTTATACTACTAATAGTATTGAATCTGCTAATAGTCACTTTCGAAAAGCTACAAAAAATAAAAGAGTCTTTCCTAACGATAATGCTGTTTTTAAAATCTTATATTTAACTATTGCTTATATGACTAAAAGATGGACCATGCCCATTCACAATTGCAGTAGCGCTAGGGCACATCTTATGATTAAATTTGAAGGGAGAGTGTAAGTATTTACACAATCTTCTGGAAAGACCGGAGCTGTTGCCAAAAGGCTAAGTGGAGGTCTCTGCGTTTTTTGTTTGTTGCCTAACATGGACATACGATTGAGCAAAAAGTTGGAAATATATTGAATAAATAGGGATGATTAGGCTTATGGACCCATTATATACCATAAAGCGTTTAGGTTTTGTTCAGATCTTTTTGGCAGCTCTCTATTTGTTTTCTGGGTGTGGCCTGCAGCAGGCTAGTAAGCAGTCGTTTGATGTAACCGATCTCCTCACTACTCTTCCTCCATGTTTCTCTATGCAGGCCGCTTTACATTTTATGGGCCTACACCATACTTTTCACTGTCGTGTGGCCTGTTGTGTAACATATGATCAACAAATTGATTTTATTGTAAAGGGCCCTTTGGGTATAGAGGTCATACGTGGTCTCATCGATAAAAAGGGTGTGACGGTTGTAGATTGGTTGCGTCGTCTAGTTTATCAATGGGATTATAAGCGTATCAAGCAACAGTATCATTTACCTTGCAATTATCCATTCATTCAATCATTGCTTTTAGGTAGGGTTTGTAGCCCTATTGAACAGGGTGTACCAGATGCTTTATGCGCTGACTTAACCTATACCTATGATGACCTTACACGTAAGGTTGCAGGGGTTCAATTAATCGATCCAAAACGAGGTAATGCCCTTAAGTTTTTATACCGACACAAGATGGTAGCAGATAGGGCTTGTTTGTCTGGGATTAAAATACATTTTTCGCTTAATGATAAAGGACCATTCCATCAGGGCAACGTAACATTACATAAGCTGCATTTTAAAAAGCTGAAAAGGCCAAATATTAAATTGACTATACCTACTTATTATTGTAAATAAGTAGTATGCCCACACTATTGCCCGGGCAACCTTCTAGCAACGTTCAGCCTTCTGGCCACACTGACTTGAACAGATAAGGTAGCATGTACATTCTTATTTTACCACTGGTCTGAACAGATGTAATTGCTTCTAGTGCGTTTTTTGTTCCAATTGCCTTTCGATTAGTTTCAACTCTTTTAAAATTTGTTGGGCAGAGTTTACTACATCCGTAATAACTTCTTTACCTGTGGTTTTAGCTTCGTTTACAATAGCATTTTTATTTCCTATAAGCTTTAGAATAAAAGCTTGTAACTGTTTTTTACATGATTTTAAGTTGTAAATCATTCCATCCCTAGCTATTTCCCCTTTTGTAGGTGCAGAAAGGATGCCTACAAAAGCACCTAAACAGAAACCTAAGCAAAGGATTATTAAATTTTCAGTTCTTTTTATCATGATTGAGCCGGTTAAGTAGTTGAGTTATTTTTATTTTTCATTTTCTAGTCCTTTTAGGATACCCTCTAGTACACCATTTATAAAGACACTGCTTTTAGCGGTGCTATACCATTTTGCTATTTCAATATACTCATTTATAGAGACCTTAAAGGGTATTTCCTTACACTCAAGCAATTCTGCTAGGGCCAATTTGAGTATCAACTTATCTGTTAATAGAATGCGTTCACAATCCCATTTTTCAGTTTTTTCGCCAATCATAGTCTCATAAAGAGCACTGTTTTGTATGACAGTCGTTAAAAGGCGATTGTAAAACGCTGCTTCTATAGCCCATTTTTCCTCTAAGTTATGCCAAAATGTAGTAAATCTAGTAAAATCTTTTGTTGAGAGCATTATAAAGATACGGGTTAAAAATTTTTTTACCATGCGCTTATGTTCATCCCAGTAGAGATCTGCCATAGCTAAAAAATCATTGATGGGACCTTCCTGGAATATAATATTTTGAAGGATGTACTCCAAAAATTTTATACTATTATTGGGATCTGATCTATACGATTTTGGCATTTCTGTAGGTTGGATGAATTGTCTATACCAGTTTTCTACTTGGTCTTGATCCTTAGCCCAGCTGACGCCATTTTTATAGATGGCATTAATCCAGTTGCTGTTGTGATACAACTCCTCTAGCAAAGGGTCTTGTGCCAGCTGGTTTTTAAGCAGATGATCTGCTGGTTTGGATGGGTCGTGCGATTCTTTTGCCAATTTATACCATTCTACCAGTAATAGCAAAGCATATAAAAGACCGATGTAGATAGATTCCTTAGACTGGTTAAATCCATTCTGTAAAAGGATTTGTGCTTCCTTCAATGCTGCTCCATAGTGGAAAAGATGCCTACGTATAGATTGCTCAATTTTTTTGTTTTCCGCATAAACAAAAGCATGGGCAGGAAGCATTGCGGCTACTGCTTCTGAGCAAAGTGCAACCGCTATGCTTTGCTCTGTAGCGAGTAGCTCTTTTTGGTCCGGTGCATCTAGAAAGGGATCAAATATAAAGTCTTGTTTTACTTGTTCTATGGCCTCTTTTTGATAGACTTTTTGCGAAATAGCATAAGCATAAAAATTTTGTAGCGCTTTTATACGAACAAAACGCCGAGGAACAAGGAAATTTTCCATTATAATGGAGCTGTTTTATCGGCCAAGTTGCGCATTTTTTATGCTTTGAATGCGTGCTATAGCTATTTCTTGTGCTACTTCCTGGGTTGGGCGAGATGTTTTTGCAGCTTTATCTAATACATCCAGACAGATGGTATAGAGCTGCTCTGTACGTTTTTTGACCAAATCTTGAGACTTGGGTTCTAGTTCCGTAACGGCGTTGATTAAGCCGCCTGCATTGGCCAAAAAGTCTGGTGCATATATAATGCCTCTTTTAAGCAACAATTTGCCATCCCGGTCTTGATCTGCTAGTTGGTTATTGGCCGCACCGACTACAATGGGACAATTCAGCATGGGAATGGTTGCACTATTTAAGGTGGTACCTAAAGCACATGGTGCATATATGTCTAGTGGCCAGCTGTACAAACGTTCAGCTGCTACTACTTCTACTTTGCAGACTTCCGTTATGGCTTGAAGCCGTTTGGAGCAGATATCGGCTACGTAAACAATCGCTTGCTCTTGGCAGAGTAATTTGGTTAAAGCGTAGCCGACTTTACCTATGCCGGCTATACCAATTTTTTTGCCCGCTAGGCTATCTGTACCAAATGTTTTCTTTGCAGTGGCTTTCATGGCAATATAGACCCCATAAGCGGTATGCTCAGAAGGATCACCACTACCACCTAGTGTTACAGGAAGACCTATAACATGGCGGGTTGATTTAGCAATATCTACCATATGCTCCATAGTGGTATTGTAATCTGGTGCAGTAATGTAATCGCCGCCTAACCGCTCTATAAAAGTTCCATATTTTCTCAGCAGTGCTTCGGTAAGTTCCATTCCTTTTTTCTTCATAAGCACAGCTTTACCACCGCCGAAGTCTAATCCAGCTATAGATGATTTGTAGGTCATGCCACGGGAAAGACGTAGTACATCCTTAAGCGCATCTCGCTCATCTTGGTATTCAAAAAAACGCAACCCACCAACAGCAGGCCCTAATGTAGTATCATGTATGGCCACAATGGCTTGGAGACCCGTTGCTTCATCTTGAAAATAGACCACCTGTTCATGTCCTTTTTGGGAAAAATGGATGGAGTCATTTGGGTAGTTGCTAAAAATATAATTAGAAACGGTTTGTTCTGTTATTTTCATAGGGCCTAATAAAAGTTGTTCAGGTTAAAAGAATGGCTTCAATGTACAAAAAAGCCCTTAAATGGAAAGGGCTATTAAGTCAATAATGTCAACTTAAGCAATGGTTAAAGGGATCATATAAAGAAGCTGCTTTAAGCTGCTTTTTATCCATTTAATCTCAAATTAATCTTAAAGCACATAAACTAAATAAAGATAATGGTAAAACAATTCGCTAGCGGTGAACTGAAGGGTGGAGTAGGGGGGATTCGAACCCCCGGTACCCTTTTAGGGGTACACCCACTTTCCAGGCGGGCACCTTAAGCCACTCGGCCACCACTCCAACTGCATCTGTTCAAGTTAGTGGTAAAAAAGCATTTATATCACACTTTTTTCTGGATAAAAAAGTGTGCAAACAATCAAGCTCTGTGCAAAAAGTTGAGCAACGTTTTGCACAAGGGCGGTTTTTTATTTTCGTAGCATGGCCATACTGCTGAATAGATACCTCCAACTAATGGAGTTAAATTTACCGCTTTTTTTCTAATTCGGAAAAAATAAAACAATTGTATGAAGCTGTTTGGTGGCTTCTCTTTTAGCAATGGTAAACGTTATGATTTTTTAAGGAATCGAAAACTTTTATTGATCTAACTATTGAAGTGGCTATTGATACAAGTTATCAAGGTATACAAAAATTTCATATGAACGCTTCATATATTTATTCAACCAAATATTGTATTTACTGCGCTTTATTGCAATGGTTTGGTCTGTTTTGTAAGATAGTCTACAACTAGCATAAGCGCTTTATAGCGATGTGAAATTTTATTTTTCTGATCTTGTTCCATCATAGCATAACTCATATTGTATCCTTCTGGTTGAAAAATAGATTGCCAATTGGTTTGGTTCGGTGTAGAGCTGCTGGGTTTAATAATTTTGCCCTGCATGGTACCAGTAAATAGCTTTACAGGCTGGTTCGGGCCTTCTGTATAGGCAAAAGTAGAAATGGCTGTTGCAGTTTTATCCTCAAAATTTGATAAAATTCGTATTAGTCCTTCTAATCCTATTTGCTGTATAAAGGTTTTAATGTAAGGGCCAGGTAGGCCATTTAAACTATTAAAGGTTAGCGCAGTGTCTTCTACTAATACGGTATCTCCTATAATGGCAGCGGCGGTTATACACTTGTTAATGGCGACTTGATCCAAAGATGCTTGTAGTTCTGGTAATTCTAAGGAATGGTGCACCAACTTAAAAGGGATATCATTGCCTAAAATGGCATGAACCTGTTCTAGCTTTGATAGGTTGCTGGTGACAAAGTTGATGGTTTGCATAGGCAATTACGAAGTAGTCATATACTATTTTATAATTTTTTAAATATTAAAACAACTATTGCATCGGCTCAAGATGCCTATTTTAGAGTATATCAGTTATATCTAATTTTAATTCTATAGCTGTTTTCTTTTTGTTTTCTACATCTGTTGATGCACCGCTAGTTGTATGGATCGATTGGGGATGCTGTGGTTTACCTTGAATAATATTCTTTACCTTTTCAGATAAGGTGCGGCCTGCAATCAAAGGACCTTTTGTATAAACCAGATGGGGATCATTATATAACCTTGTAATAAATTTTTCCCATATAGGGCGAGCGGTTATACTTCCCGCCCCTAGGGAAAAATCTCTAAAATGAATGCAACGATCTTCTCCGCCTACCCAAACACCTGTGCATAGGTTTTGGATTAAACCAATAAACCAACCATCTGAGTGATTGGAAGTAGTGCCCGATTTCCCTGCTATCTCGTTGTCTCCTCTTAGTGCTATAGATACACCATTTAGGGCACCTTCATCTAGTGAACCTTGCAGCATATAGGTTTTTTTTTTTTTTTTTTTTTTTTTTTTTTTTTTTTTTTTTTTTTTTTTTTTTTTTTTTTTTTTTTTTTTTTTTTTTTTTTTTTTTTTTTTTTTTTTTTTTTTTTTTTTTTTTTTTTTTTTTTTTTTTTTTTTTTTTTTTTTTTTTTTTTTTTTTTTTTTTTTTTTTTTTTTTTTTTTTTTTTTTTTTTTTTTTTTTTTTTTTTTTTTTTTTTTTTTTTTTTTTTTTTTTTTTTTTTTTTTTTTTTTTTTTTTTTTTTTTTTTTTTTTTTTTTTTTTTTTTTTTTTTTTTTTTTTTTTTTTTTTTTTTTTTTTTTTTTTTTTTTTTTTTTTTTTTTTTTTTTTTTTTTTTTTTTTTTTTTTTTTTTTTTTTTTTTTTTTTTTTTTTTTTTTTTTTTTTTTTTTTTTTTTTTTTTTTTTTTTTTTTTTTTTTTTTTTTTTTTTTTTTTTTTTTGAAGAAGAATTAAGAAGAATTGTTGCTATGATTTCGAATACAAAATAAGATATGAAGGTGCGCTATCATTTCTTTTTAATGGTAATAGGATGTTTACACTTTTCCTACCCTAGTCAAGCTGTTATGCTGCCGCACAAACCTATTGTACCAGATTTTGCGAACAGATCTCCTAGGTTGTATACCATACAAAATAGATACAATTGTTCAACTTCTAGCAAGGTAGATGAAGTGGAATTATTGCGTAAAACCATGCGTATACAGGCTATGGTACAACGTTCCTGGATTAGTTCCATGGTGGTTCCTGGCTTGGGGCAAGTGTATAATAAAGATTATTGGAAAGTGCCTTGCTTGTATTTGGGTTTTGCCTTGGTTGCCCATAGGATCTATTCAGAACACCAAGAAATGAATAAACATAAGCGAGATTTACTTATAAACCGTGGTGATAAAGCAAATCCTGCGTACACCGAGAAACGTATTCAAGAATGTAAGCGTACACGTGACCTATTTATTATAATTGCAAGTGCTTGGTACTTATTGAATATATTGGACGCTTATGCAGGAGGACATGACAAAACGGTTAATTTTAAAGACGATATTGGAACAAAATCCACTTCAAAATCTACTGCTGTGCTGCAGCCAACTGCTACTACGTCAATAGCCAAGCGTTCTTTGCCGGAATAGGACCAATCAGGTCATAGATTGGATAACAGCATTTTATAATCCCCCCAAATAGATAGGCTGTTATAAAAGCATTTGTATGGATACATTGGCATGGTTTTTGTAGCTCAATAGCTAGTAAGGTTGGGTAAAAGCTAGAAAGTTCACTACTAGTGTAGATACTTAGCCAGGCCTAATACTATACAATACAGCATAAATAGATTTAACCTAAATAAATATCAACCATGAACGAAAAAGGAACCATATCGGTACATACTGAACACATCTTTCCGATTATTAAAAAATTTCTTTATTCCGATCAAGACATTTTCCTAAGAGAATTAGTAGCCAATGGGGTAGACGCGGTTCAAAAGCTTAAAAAGCTAGGCGCTATGGGCCTCTATGAGGGTGCTACAGATACGTTACAGGTAGAGGTACTGCTTGACACATCTGCCAAAACACTGACGATTAAAGACGATGGATTAGGCATGACGGCTGATGAAATCAAGCAATATATCAACCAAATTGCTTTTTCTGGTGCTGCTGCATTTGTAGAAAAATATAAAGAACAAGTAGATCAACACCAACTCATTGGCTTTTTTGGGTTGGGCTTTTACTCAGCCTTTATGGTAGCTAAAAAAGTTGAAATTATTACGAAATCATATCAAGCAGGTGCCCAAGCCACCCATTGGAGCTGTGATGGCAGCACGAATTTTGAAATACATCCTACTGAAAAAAGTGAAGTAGGCACAGAGGTTATTTTGCACCTTGCCGAAGATGCCGAAGAATTTTTGAAACCAGAGCGCATTCACGCTATTTTAGATAAACATTGCCGCTTTTTACCGATAGAAATCGTATTCGATAAAAAAGTGATCAATAATACCATGCCATTATGGATCAAACGACCAGCAGATTTACAACCCGAAGACTATCTTAAATTTTATAAAGAACTCTATCCTTTTGCAGAAGAGCCGCTTTTCTGGATTCACCTAAGCATTGACTACCCATTTACATTAACCGGCATACTTTATTTTCCTAAAGCGGCCAACTACTTTACGCAAAAAGAAACCATTCAACTTTATGCAAGACAGGTGTTTATTACCAATGATGTAAAAGAAGTTATTCCAGACTTTTTACGCTTGCTACATGGTATTATTGACTCACCTGATATACCGCTAAACGTATCCAGAAGTGCTTTACAAGCAGATAGCAATGTTAAAAAAATTAATACATACATTGCTAAAAAGGTAGCAGAAAAGCTCGAAACACTTTTCGGGCAAGATCGTAAAGCTTACGAAGCCAAATGGAATGACATCTCCCTATTTATCCAATATGGTATGATAACCGATCCTAAGTTTGATGAAAGGATAAGGGCAATTGTACTATTGCAAAACACAACGGGCCACTACTATACCATAGCCGAGTACAAAGATAAAATAGCTAAAAATCAAGTTGATAAACACGGCAACTTAGTCTTACTCTATACAACAGATCCTAACAAACATGCTACCTACTTACAATCCGCACAACAAAAAGGATATGATGTGTTGGTCCTGAATGGCCAGATTGATGCAAACTTTATTAATTTTGCTGAACAGAAATTAGACAAGGTTATATTCAAAGGTATTGACACCGATACCATCGGTAACCTCATTCAAAAAGAAGAGGTAGTTGCACATACCCTTACAGAAGAAGAAAGAGAAAGGTTAAAATCTATTTATGAAACCACTATTGGCACTGAGCAAACTACTTGGAATGTAGCCGCCATGTTACCAGAGGAGCTACCCGTGGCCTTTATAACTTCCGAGCATTTGAAGCGTATGGCACAATTTACACAAGGAAATGAGGCCAAACAAAAGACTTTCCCTTCCATGCATGCAGCCATTAACGGGAATCATCCTTTGGCAAAAAAAATCCTCACTACTAGTGATCAAGCTGTACAAAAAGCATTGGTAGAACAGGCCTATCACTTAGGCCTACTGGCACAGGGTCTTTTAGAAGGCGCATCGTTGGCTGCGTTTATAAAAGGTTATACAGATAGCTTACTAAATGCATAGCCATCAGCGGATAGATTAACTTTTCGAAGCCTGCGTACCTATTATAGACTCCTTTTTCCAAGGGGCGTTTTTGCACCCTATTTTGTAGGATTGCCATGTAGCTGAATGGATCATTAACTTTTTAACGTCAGTTCTGGATTAGACTTACTGTAAATCATTCATATATATATTGAGGCCGTTGTGCTAGATCTTTATTATAATATTTTTAGGGTTGATTAGACTAATTTTCGGTATTAAAGTGGTATGGGTCTTATTATTTATTGATTTTCATGTACTTTTATTCCATTTTAGACAGACGATCCCCCTAAAGACCTCTTAATATGATATTTGGCGACCTGTATAAGTTATAGGCTATTGCTTCCATAACGTGTTGCGTATGCGTTTTAGCAAGTCCTATGTAGCGAGCTCCTGAGCTTAGGAACCAACTTTTAATACTTCCAAATACCCGCTCTACTTTGTAACATGTCTTAGCTACTAGTTTATTAAACTGTTTAGCTCTATTGGACAGGGGGTGATGGGTAGTAGCCCTTTTCTGAACAGCTGATTTTAAGGCTTTATTCTTTAATAAGGTTTCATTAGGTGCTCGGCTATAGCCCTTATCTGCATATAGCCTACTACCTGCTTTTAGCTCTACTTTATCCAACAAGACCTGTAAATGTCCACTATCATGACTAGATGCTTTTGTAGTACTGACTGGTAGGATTAAACTTTTTGACTTTCCACAATGAGGTGCCGCTTATAGCCATAGTAAAGATTATGACCTTTTTTGGGAACGCCATATTAGGTGTGTTTTTTTTGCCAAGCAGTAAAAGCCTGCACTGGAAACTTTTGCCAATTGTTTGCCTCAAAATCCTTTATTACCATAAAGGTTAAGTCAAGTAAATTGTCAGCTTTATCAAATGTGACTTTTGTCTTAGTAACCCGCCTTATTTGCCTATTCAGGTTTTCTACACTGTTAGTCGTATAGATCATCCTGCGCACTGCAAAAGGATATTGAATATAGGTAAAATAGTCATGTATATCCTCTGTTTGAAGAGACTTAACCACATTGGGATAACTCTCTTGCCACGTTGCACAAAAGCTATCTAACTTAAATTTTGCCTCTTCCAACGTTGCATTACTATCAAAGTTGTTAAAAACCTCCTTAATATCATGGGCTAATGCCTGCTTATCACGAGGTCTTACTTTATTTAAAATGTTTCTTTGTTTGTGCACAACGCATCTTTGAAAATCTGAACCAGGAAACTGAAAACGTGCTGTATCACTCAGACCAGGTAAACCATCTGCAACAACTAAATCTACTTCATTTACACCTCTTTTTTGCAATTTTAAGAAGTATTCGCCCCATACATTATGGCTTTCTGTTGGATTTACTTCCAGAAGCAACAACTCTCGCGTATTATCTTCTTTTACTCCATATATCACGTGTACAGCCTCTTTACTGTAAGAATTATTCCGTTTTAAACTCACATAAAGGGCATCGCAATATAGAACTTTATAATACGCATCTAGCTCTCTTGATTCCCAATTGGTTCTTATCTTATGAAAAGATTCTGACAAGTTATTAACTGTTTCATAGCTCATTTCTTCGCCAAAAAAGTCCTGCATTATATCCGAAACATCCCGACTGCTCAGACCTTTTCTGTATAACAACAATGCCAACTCATTGACCTGTTCTTGCTGCATTTTAAGCAATTCTATCGTCATAGGCTTGAAATGGCCACTACGAGTCCTTGGAATGTTAACCAGAAGACTGTTCTTATTTAGGGCCTTAAAGCTCCGAGGATAGGTACCATTGCCTATGTCATTACTGCCATGAGCACCTTTTAAATAAGCTTCCCTTTCTAGCAACATCAGGATCTCTAGAACTTTCACTGTGAAGGTTTCTATCGTAAAAACATCTTGACTCACTAGAAGGTTTTGTATCCCGGCCATCAGCATCGCCTCGCATCTTTTTTCTCTTGTTTGTTGCGTCATCGTAGCATCAATTAAGTGTATTTTACAATTTATTATTTGTTTGTAAAAACACACCTAATATGGCGTTCCCCCTTTTTAGTGCAACTGTCTTCTGGGTCTACACCTTTTTGATAGCTTTCAGCTACAGTCATAGTGCCATCTTCATGTAGATCATAACTTTTCTTACCTTTAGGGCGCCTAGGGGTAGGAGTGATAGAAGCGTCAACAACTGCTGAACCGTGTTGAACCAATACACCATGATTAGATAGCTGATCATTAATCATTTTCAATAACCTTTCTAGGGCCTGCTGCTCCGTAAGGGAAGTTCTAAATCTACTTAATACACTAAGATCTGGAACAGAACTATCCATGGAAATACCACAAAATCTGCTGAAAGTGATACGATCATTTACTTCTTCCTCTACTTGATCTAGAGTAAAGAAATGGTTGTACGACTTAAAATTAAGCACATCTGATGCTATTGATTGCTGGCAATACTGCAACTGATTAACTTTATTCTTCATTGTTTTCCCATTTCCTTCTCATCCCACCGTACGTTCAGTTTTCCCGAATACGGCGGCCCGACAGTCTTCTTCCTAAACCTTGCGCAACTTTCTCAGGATACCTGATCATTCCACTACCAATGTAAAACATACCCATTGTGTAGAGTTTGCTATTGGGATAGTTTTGCCACCCAAAACCTCGGCCTTTGCTTTTATAGGTCAAGTATCTGCGAAATCGGTTATTAATAAAGCACTGCAATCTGCGAAAAGCTTCACTGGCATTCGTGTGTTTAAAATAGTTAACCCATCCTAAAACTACTGGTTTGATTTGCTCGATGAATGCTTGAGGCTTAATTGGTGCTCTCCTACAAGTTAGATATTTTAGCCTGCTACGAATGTTTTGCTGGGATCGTTTTGAGGGAAATACATAGATGCTATTTCTTCCACTTGTTGGACTCTTCCTTTTAACAAAGTTAAAACCTATAAAGTTAAACCCTTCTGTTAGTTTGGTTATATGTGTCTTTTGGTGGTGAATAGTGAGCGATAGCCTTTTGGCCAATTCTTTGAATCTTTCCAGGGCTAAGTTGGCATTCTTACGACATACTAAAATTACATCATCACAATATCTGTGTAATGTTGTGCTTAGCTTTTCTGGATAGTCTCTTGCATGCCATACTTGGTCTATAATATTAAGGTAAATATTACTATACAACGGTGAAACTGGTGAACCTTGCGGAACCCCAAATTTCTTTCGTATAGGTCTACCTTCTATAAACACTGACGTTTTAAGGGTGTGTTTGATTATTTCCAACATACTCCCATCTGCTATCCTTTTACTAATCAGTTTTAGTAACTTTTCATGTGGAATGCTAGTGAAGTATGATTGAAAGTCAATCTCAACTACTCCCCACGCCTGTTGGTATAGATCGTCATGGATCGCCATACTTGCTTGTTTGGCGCTTCGTTTCGGTCTATAACCGTATGAACATGCATGAAAATCAGCTTCGAAGATCGGTTCAATGACTATTTTAATAGCTGTGAGCACTATACGGTCTTCTATTATCATTATCTCTAGAGGTCTTGTGCCTCCTTTTGGTTTGGGTATTTCTACCAACCTGCTTGAGCTAAACTTGTATAGCTTGGAACGTAATTGCTTTTGCAATTTATTTATAATCGCTTCTTCACCTGTCTCTATTATATCATCTATGCTTGTACCATCAATACCTGATGCGCCTTTGTTAGACTTGACTTGTCGCCAGGCTTCCCAAAGTACATCTTCCCGATAAATTTTATCGTATAGACTATAGAATCTGATTTCCTTACTTTGCTTGGATTTAAGATATAGAGTTCTTTGGAGTTGCCGAACTTTTAATATTCCGTTATTAGCTTTATTGCAATCGGACATACTCAACTCTTTTTAAACTCGTTAACTGAAGTAGAGCTCCTTTCCTCTTGAATGGTTTCCCAATCAATACTAACGGTAATATGAGCCCCGCGGACTTCTGATATGACCTCTATTGACTTCGCTTTACTTATACAATAAAGTTTCCAGTGGCCTACTGGATTCATATCAGATCTCCCGACCTACGATGTGAAACATTCATAGCGTGCAACCCCTAACACCCCGGCACTTGTAAGATGGTCATGGTCTATTTTTTTTTTCATCCTACTATCAGCCTTCCTGTAGCGACTAGACAGTCGGCAAGTGCGCTTAAATTCCTTAACGAGGCTAATTTGGGTTCACTTTTGTTGCAGCCCGCCATTTTGAAGTTTCATTTAAAGGTAACTTAAACCTGTGAGTCACCTCACAAATCCAACCTCCTGCTAGACTCCCGAAATAGACAAATTAGAGTCAGGGGACTTACACCCCATATGTTTCACACCTGTATCGGCGTGCAATCGCTTAGGAGAGTAACCATTACGGCTATTTCCCGTGTTCTTGCCTTCTATAGCATGCTTTGAATAGCCAAGGTGATCGTCTAATTCTGCTTCCATGGCACGTTCTAAGGTGAGCTTTAATAATTGCTTGCTCAGAGCAGCTAAATCTTTTTCACTCTTAATAGACTTGGCCAATTCATCTAGTAGATTTGGATCTATACTTATTTGTTGTTGTTCCATTGCTTATTCCTCATTTATCACTAGTGATTTAAGGCACTAGATTAGTTAATAATAAGCACTTACACAATTTTATTTACAGGCTCTTTTGAGCGACCGTTTTTGTAATACTATACTCACCATTAGCTATTTTTTGAGCAGCTTTTGCAATTTTACATGGGACCAAACTAGTCGTAGTAGTATTTCCAATACTATTTCCCCCCTTCGCCCCTGTTCCCCGCTGTTTGGTTAGATTCTTCCCTTCTGAACCGTTCCTCCTTTATAGAATTGATAACCAAATACCTTTTACTCCTCTAAGTGTTCTTCATGTATTTCATAGTCCCAGTTATCTATCATTCTGGTTTCTTCATTGAAGTTAATGCCTAGTAGTATAATAGCTTTTTGCCTGAGTAAATAAGGTTTATAATAGCCGTTTGCTTTGATTTGTTCTAAGGCTATTTTTCCGCTGGATTTATATTTTATTTCTATAATATATATAGCTGATTCTAACTCTAAAACAATATCTGATCTGCCTTTACTGGATGGAGATTCGCTATACATCTGCATTTTCCTACCTCCCAGAAATCCCAACCCTTGCAGGAGCATATGTAAATTGCTGTGGTACTGTTTTTCCTGTTTCGTATCAATATAGTAAGGAAGCGTGGCAAAAGCAGTATTGATACTATCTATAAATGATTTGATTTTTTTATTGGACAGTGCATTTCTAATTTTATCACGCTCTTGTATAAAGTAATCTTTTACGCTCTTTTCTAAGCTCGATTGTATACTCTTCTGGAAAGAGGCTTCTATTTCTTTATTAGGAAACTGTAAAGTATATAGACCAGTAGATTCATCATAATGGTCAATGGTTAGATATCCTGTCTGAAACATCAAAGACTTTAAACTAATCTCATTTCTACTTTCTGTATACATTAGGTCATCTCTGGTAGCTTCTATTTGAAGATTATCCATGTTAAGGTCAAACCTATCAGGATCTGATAACATCTGATTAATTAGTATAGTGGGACTACCTGATTCGTACCAGTAATTTTCTAGTTTACCAGAGTCTAAAAATTTTAGCGTAGACCATGGGTTATATATACTTGCTCCATCTTCATAAAACTTATATCCATTGTAATAAGTTGCAATACGCTCCATTACTTCTGATTCAGTTATTTTTTTATTTGCTTTTTTACTCCATTTTTTAGCAATATCTTCTAAGTTTTTTGAGAATAAAGTTAGGATTTCTTGTTGCGTATAACCAAACATGGCATCAGCAGATGCGTCAATAGTAATGTCTTTTAAATGATTGGCCCCTGAAAAAACATCAGATAAACTGAATTTGCTTACGCCAGTGATAAAAGTAAACTTAAAATGTTTGTTGAGTGATTTTAAAGTCATAAAGAAATCTTTCATGACCTCAATATTGGCCCTTTCTAGGTCGGAACTTTTAGTTAGATGAACAATAGGTGCATCATACTCATCTATGAGGACTACTATCTTAGATTCATAAACAGATTTTATACTTTCCTTGTTTTCTCTAGTATGATTTAGGTTTATGAGTTGTAGAACTAGATGACGAAGTGTATCCTTAAGAGGAAATTCTTCTATTTTTACGCTATATGAAAAGGCTATTTCTTGCAGTACCATTTTAATAGATGCGCTTAGTTCTTCAGATGTTTTATTGGATACCCCTGAAAAATCTATTTTGATTATAGGATATTTCTTCCATTGATAGCCATTTTGTGGCTTACCTATATGATAATCCTTAAACACCTCATGTTCTTCATTGCATATGGTAGCTAGTGTATCAATAAATAGAGACTTCCCAAACCTTCTAGGTCTGGCTATAAATACAGGGTTTTCTTTTTCTATTAGCTCCTGTGCATACCGAGTTTTATCTATATAATAGCCTGTTCGGATAACCCTTTCAACATCTGAGTAGCCAATAGGTAGTGCATTTATCTTACGCATAATTTTATCTTCTTGAATTTCTTTTTCTTCCCCTTTTTAAAAGGTATCTAGAGGGATGGTCTATCCAAAATAGACTAAAATGAACCTAAATAATAATAAAACCATAACAAAAACTTATATTGTAGAGCTATCACATATAGTGGACTGGTTTCTTCAGACATTTTTTTCTTACTTTTCTTTCCTGTTTTTTCCCCTTTACTAGCTTACCATTTTTAAATGGTTAAGATAAACGTTCATAGGTTTTTGATAGTTAATACTAGAATGAAACCTTTTATAATTATATTTAGTAATGTAACTGCTAATTCCTTCTTTTAATGCCTTAATATTTTTAAACTCATTGATAAAGATGCAATTATATTTTAGGGTTCTAAAAAATCTTTCTATTACAATATTATCAATACTTCTACCTCTTCCATTCATGGAGATTTGAACATTATGATTTTTTAATAGATCTGTATGCTTATGACTAGTATACTGGCTACCTTGATCACTATTAAAGAACGCTGGTGCAGGATATTTACTAAGTGCTTCTTCCAAAGTATCTGTGACAAGCGTTGTATCCATAGTATTGGATAATTTATAACTTAGTATGGCTTTACTATGCCAGTCTATAATAGCCGAAAGATACATATAACCAGTATTGGTTCGAATATAAGTAATATCCCCACTCCAAACCTTATTCGATTTAGGTACATGCACCTGCTTTGTCTTACCAGAGTTCACCCAATATTTATCCAACAGGTAACTATATACTTTATGCTGAGCATCTTTACAAGAAATAGAGCGCTTTTTACCTGGATAAATAGCCGATATACCCAGTACACCCATATACTTAAGCACACGATCTCTGCCTACATTAAACCCATCCTCTTGTAGTTGATTGTATATATAGCGATAACCATATTCCGGATGTTCCCTGTAAATCGAATCTATTTTGTTTAAAACAGCTGTATTACAGTTGTTTAATTTCTTAGATGTGTAATATATCAAAGAGCGATTTATCGATAATAATGCACATTGCCTTGCCTTGGGTAATTTAGGAAACTTGGATCTGACAAGACTTTTCTTACTTAAGAAATCCAAGCTCTTTAGCTTTCCCACTGCCCAATCTCGCTCAACGGTAGCCTTACCTAAGGCTTTAGCAAGCTCATCATTTTGATGCTTAAGAGCCTGTATTTCATCCTTATAAACACTAGTAACTTTCGATGGATCAAAAGCTACTGAAGCATTTTCTAAAAACTGACGTTTCCAATTTTGAATAGTTTTACTAGTGATACCATATTTGGACGATAACTCGGCTACCGTTAAATCTTCTTTTAGTAAAGTTAATACTATTTTAGTCTTTTCTTCCGAACTAAAATGCCTAATCTTTTTTCTTCCCATCTGATTAATTTATTTTATGACTTTAAAACTATACCATACGGAAAATAAAGTAAAAGATTTTTGTCCGATTTCTTCAGTCCATTATAGTCAACATACACGCAGCATGCGAAGCCTTATCAACTATAACAAAGATGTCCACTGACTTTGTAGAGTCCTTGAGTATGTAGCTCTTTTGTTGACAGCCATTGATACTTTCTTTTCTTTGCCATATGTTTGACTCGGTTCCAGAGATTTAGCTTTCTAACAACATATTGGTCTATCTTTCTAAATTGTATTGCGCTATTAAGCCAATTATAATAATTAGCCCATCCTCGCAATATTGGAT